>WOXC01005726.1:0-61354 GCA_011680675.1 Gymnobelideus leadbeateri
ACCCTTCCTAAACTCACTCTGTCTTTATTACTGTTTTCTTGGGCCATTAGGCCTGCTCTGGCCTCACTTCTCCCCCACACCCCTTCTAAACATCAACCCTTTAGATAATCAGTTCAATTTTACATTGCCTTTGACCCTTGAGCCCTACACAGGGTCACAGAGCTGTAGCTAGAATGGACCTCAGAACCCATTTAGCCTGGATTCCTAATTCTACAGAAGAAGAAACTGAACCCAGAAGGTTAAGTGACTTACCCAAAATTATACTCACAATAAGCATCAGAGGATATAAACTGTTACTTCCCATCCCTTTACAAACCTTGGATTATTTTATCACCTACCTTCTTTATTCTAGTTCACTGTTTCTGGTTCAAAGTCTCCCGTAAACTGAGCCCCCTCCTACCTTTAGTCTTCTTATACCTTACTCCCCTACACATACTATTGAATCCAAGGACATTGGCCTCCTCCTGGCTGCTCCATGAATGAGACACTCTAATATGACACACTCCTGGGGCATTTTCTCTGACTTTCCCTATATCTGGAAAGCTCTCCCTCCTCCACTCTGACTACTGACCTCCCTGGCTTCCTTTCAGTCTCAACTTAAATCCCACCTTCTACATGAAAACTTTCCCAACCCCTCTTAATTCTAGTACCTTCCCTGTTTTACTTTCAATTTATCCTGTATAGAATTCAGTGGGCCAAGATGGAGGAGTAGAAACAGCATTTCCAGGTGCTCTCCCACCAGACCTCTTCCAAACCATGTAAAAGGGGACTCTGAACAACTTCTGGAGCCCCAGCACCCACAGAACGACACAGAGAAGCTAACCTCCTGCTGAGGACAGCCCAGCAGCCCTGCAGGGAGGGCCAGCGCAGAGCTCTGGGAGCCAGCAGCACAGTGCTGAGAGCTGAGCCCAGATCCATGTGAGCCCCGGTTTTAGCCCCAGGGCGCCCAGGCCAGCAGCCAGCAGGACGGACCCCAGAACACCAGCAGCTGTGGTGATTCCAGAATTATCAACACAGACATGCCTAGGACAAAGTAAGAGGTTAGTGCCCTATGGACTTTGGGACCAGTATTTGGGAAACATGTCAGCTTCCTCCCCTCCTCTACGTCCCTTTCTGTTAAAGACCCCAACATTCTTTCAGCAACCCAAGTTCATCACCATATCCAATATGAGGCCAGCTCCAGTCAATCAACCTCCTCATCTCTTTTTTTCACACTACAATCACCCTTAACCACTTCTCACTGGCCTCCAAATTAGGGCCCCCCTCCACACAAATCTAGCTTGGATTTAGCACAGGTCCCATCACATCACTCCCTAGATTCAGGGACTTCCAATTACCTCCAGCATAAAGTGCAAACTCCTTTGTTCTCAGGCCCAGGCTAACCTTCCGGGGGGGATGAAGCACTAACTCTCTAGCTTTCACGACATTCCATCCATCAAACCTTTCTTAACTAGATCCTTGGGAGTCCCTAGCTTTCTTAAAGGCTCAGACCATGCCACTCCTGAGTCACTTCTTGATTTCCCCCAGTTGGTAAGAGTAAAGTCTTGGGGGGGGTGGCACAGTGAATAGGGAGTCAGGAGAATCTGAGTTCAAATCTGGCCTCAGACACTTAACACAAAAACTAGTTGTGTGACCTTGGGAAAGTCACTTAACCCCAATTGCCCTCCGAAAAGCAAAAAAAAAAAAGAGAGAAAGAGAGAAAGAGAGAAAGAGAGAGAGAGAGAGAGAGAGAGAGAGAGAGAGAGAGAGAGAGAGTGTAAAGTCTTTCCCCCTTCTCTCTTCCCATAATTGTGTTTATTTTTGTTTACACCCCACATTCTTTTAGGAGTGAACAAGCTGCATCCTCTGGTAGAGTCTAACTGATGGGGTAATGGGCCCTGGACCCCAAAAAGTCCTCAGATCTTGTCCCTAGAAGCTTCCCAATCCCTCAGTAGGTCACTGTGCTATGAAAAATTTTCCCTTGTTGCAAAACACATGTTCTTATCAGAACAGTCACATGGGTGCCTGGCACAAGAAATCTATCGGCACTAGATCCCCAAGGGCCAGGCCTCTGGTAACTAAATAAAAAACGATCTTTTCTCCCTCCATATCTGGTACCAACAAAGTCATCTCTGCGAAACTCCCTACGCTGTCTCATCCACAGACCACTGGCACCGGGGGCCCTTGCATGACCTAAGGATGTCAGGTTTAGATGCACACCCATCATGTTTCAAATTCCTTAAAGGAACTTCGCCTGACACCATCGGCTTTGCAAGACACCACCACATGAGTGTGCCGATACACTCCAGGCAGCTCTGCTTTGGCCTTTTGGGGTACCAGCACCCCAACCTCTTTATAAGCTCCCCGAGGGCAGGCTCCCCATACCCTAAGAGGATTCCTAGAAAGATCGTAAATGGTTAATAAATGTATATCAACGAGACGCCGGCCTGCCATGGCGTTCTCTGCAGCCGGCGCGGCCTCATCTGTAAGACGGGAAGGCGAGGACTTCGCGCTTTGCCCGCCCCAGAATGGGCGGAGGGGATGAGTCCTGGAGCACGAGGTTGCAGGAGCGGAGCGGGACAGCCACGTGGCGAGCAGCCAACGCGCAAGGATACCTCATAGTGTCGGGGTGCGAGGCGTCACAGCTGAACAGAAAGTCCGCCTCTCGAGCGCCGCAGATCACTCCGCCTTGGGCCACTGTGGAGGGAGGGGTTCCAATGTGAGCGGGGGAGGCCGAAGGCTGCAGCGTCCTTACCCGTCCCTCCCTAAGACCCAGGCCCCCCGAGGGGTTGGGACGCTAGGCCTAGCGAGGCCCCAAAGGCCGCGCGCCCCCCTACCCCAAAGCTCCTGCAGATCGTGGCCCACGCTTCGGCAGAACCAGGCTCGTTGGCCTCGGAACATGCTGCTGCTGCTGCAGCCGCCGCCGCCTTCTCCCAGGACTCTGCGCGCGCACGCAGTCTCCTCCGAGCTCGCTAATTGGTCTCTGCCAGTTCGCTGATTGGTCCCCGCCAGGCGGTGGGCGGGAGGGACGCGGGCTTCCACCACGAGGGTTAGCCTTGGCTTTGGTTAACCTTAACCCGACTATTAAAAAGTCACGTCCTACTGGTCTAAAGGGACCCACGGTCCGAACCTCGGCGTGCCCTAGGCCGCCCTCCTGGGGTGACAGAGGAAGAAACAGGCCTCGATCGAACCCTGGTCCTATCACTCCAAACCTGAGACTAGGTGGGTGCTAGGCAGCCTCAGGTTCTCACTGGGCCCCGTGCTTTTAATAAGTTTACAATAAATTTGGGAAACCATGACACGATGGGTACCATTAAAGAGCGATGACCTTAAAACCAATGGCCATTAGGATTTCAGAGAATGGGATTCAGAATACTGGAGGAAGCCAAGAGCTTGCTCTGTCCTGCCCTTCTGATTATCCCAGCGTGCATTTAAGGTTATTGATGTAGGTGCTCTTCATCTACTTTAAACAGTCAACAAGTATCCCCCATATGTGTGCCAGGCACTTAAACGTCTGTTGCATTGATGCAGGGTTTGCACTGGAGATGCTCGTGGAAAGAAAAGTACAAGGTGGATGTTGAAATTGGCATAGTGATTAGAAATGAGGTTTCCGGCTTGACTGGAGCCAAGGATTGTCGTTGGGGAGTAAGAATAGCTCACATTGCTATGGCATTTCAAAGCCTTGACATGTGGTGCTGCCTTGATGCTTACAACAACCCAGCGAGGACAGGTAAGAGGCAGAACCTCTCGAGTATGGAGTCCTGTAGCTAGGAAGTGTCCCGAGTGTTCGAACCCCAGACAGTATTCGCAGAGGTCTTCCTGATTGCCAAGCTAACTTCCTGGCTGTTTTAAATTTGAATTTAAATTTTGTGGAATAGGCCATAGCAAGCTATTTCAGATTCATTGGTAATGATGTGATCAAATCTCTGCTTTAGGATTATCATTCTAGTGATAGTATATTTTGGAGGGGAGAAAAACCAGAGCCCAACACAAGATGTTGAAAGCTCTACTTAAGAGTTTGGGTCTGAGGGGCAGCTAGGTGGCAAAGTGAGTAAGTGCTGACCCTGGAGTCGGGAGGACCCAGGATGGGTCCTGGCCTCAGAAAATGAGCACCCACACATAAATAATGACTGGCCGGGTAACCTTGAGCAAGTTACTTAACCCCAATTGCTTTAAAAAAAAAAAAAAGTTTGGGTCTGAGAGCCTGGACTGGAATGGTGGCAGTGGAATGAAGAGACAGGTTTCGTCTTAGAAATATTTTAAAGGAAGCTTGGATAAAGAGGGTGAAATAGAGGGAAGAGTCAGAGATGGTCCTATGACTCCAAATTCCTGGTCTGGGGACTAGGATAAAAGGAAGGCCACTGACAGTGAGTCTGTTGTTGAGGATAGGGAGAAAGATGAGTTTGGTTCTGAATATGAGGAGTTCCACTGAAGTGATGAAAGGACATATTGGGAAAGTCTTCTAGACTTTGACTTCTAGACCAGTAGTGTCAAACCCTGTAAGCCATGGATTAACTTAAATGAAAAAAACACAAATTAACATCTGTATTATATTTCCCAGTTAACTTTTTATAAGTTTACTTATATGATATATACTATATAATGTATGATAAATTTAATATATTATGTAAAATAATATATAATATGTATTTATATATTATATATAATGTATATATTATATTTCCCAGTTAACTTTTTAATCTGGTTCCAGCCACACTTTTTTTGTACATATTGGTCCTTTCTCTCTTATAAGAGTATGGCTCTTAGTGGTATCAGTGGTTCAAAGGGTATGCACAGTTTAGTCTACTTTCCAGAAAAGTTGAACCATCCATATGTTCCTCAATCATGCATTAGTAGGCCTGTCTTCCTGTTCCTCTCCAACAATTATCATTTTCCTTTTTTCTCATCTTTGCCAATCTAAGATAGAACATCAGAATTGCTCTAATTTCCATTTCTCTAATAGAATGTTTTTTTTTTTTACTAGTGACTGTTGATCACTTGTTCTTCAAGAACTGCCTATATTCCGTTTATCTGCACCCTGGTGTAGACCCCTATAACATCATCCCTGGACTATTGATTGCAATAGCCTCTGGTTGGCCTCCCTGCCTCAAGTTTATCTCCACTTCAGTCCATCCTCCAGTCATCTGTCAAAGTGATTTTCGTAACTTGCAGCTCTGACAATGTCACCTCCCTATTCAAGAAACTACAGTTGCTCCTTCTTACCTCCAGGATCAAATTCTGTTTGACTTTTAGAGCCCTTCATAACCTGGCCACTTCTTTTATATTTTACTCTCCTCCACATACCCTGCTATCAAATGACACTGACTTCATAGTCTGACTTCCTTGCTGTCCCTAGAACAAGACTCTTCTGACTCCATGCCTGGAATTCTCTCCCTCATTTATCTCCTAAACTTCCCAGCTTCCTTCAAGTCTCAGCTAAATCCTGCCTTCTACAAGAAGCCTTTCCTAAACCTTTACCCTTTAATGCTAGTGCCTTCCTTCTATTGAATATCTCTAAGATATTATTTGTACATAATGATTTGCATATTGTCTCCCCCATTAGATTGTAGGCTCTTTTAGGAGCCTTTTAAGGACTGTTTTTAACCATTCCTTGTATCCCAGTAGCTTAGCATAGTGCACATACAAGGCACTTAATGCTTGTTGACTTGGAGAATAACTGTTATTCTTAGATATTCCAATCTGCTTCTTATATATCTTAGAAATGAGACTTATTAGAGAAACTTGCTACAGAGATTTTTTACCCTGTTAATTGGGAATAGTGAGTTCTTGCCACAGTAATTGCTGTCTTTGAGTTTATTGAACAATATATTAGGATGTTTGCATCTTCTGTATATTATGAATGTAATCTCTCTCATGGATGGAATTTTCTTTTTTTTTTAAGCCATTGCCAAATAGTTATTCCTTTATAGTATAGTTTGAGATCTGTTATTGCCAGGCCACCTCCTTTCATTTTCTCCCCCTCTCTTTAATTGTCTTTCTAATTTTAACTACATTTAGTATTTTGTTTGGTTAAATCTTTTCAATTTTACATAACCAAAATGGTCCATTTTATCTTCCATGGTCTTCTCTGTTCCTTTATGTTCTTTTACATTCTTTCTTTCTCCAAACAAGATAAGTTTGTTCTTCCTCACTCTTTTTATTTGTTTGTAATGTGACCTTGTATGTCTAGATCTATTTGGAGTTCATTTTTGCTATATATGGTGTGAAATTTTGGTTTAGAAATCTAATTCCTGTCAGACTACTTTCCAGTTTTCCCATCAGTTTTCAACAAAAAGTAAGTTCTTTCCACAGTAATTGCTGGCTTTAAGTTTATTGAACATTTTGTTGCTATGTTTGCATCTTCTGTTTCTTGTGTATCTGCTCCACTAATGGAATTTTCTATTTTAGTTTTTAGCCAGTACCACATAGTTGTGATATTATTCCTCTATAGTAAAATTTGAGATCTTCCATGCCCCTTCCCTTCACATTTTTTTTTTCGTTATTTCCCTTAAGAATCTTGGCTTGGGGAGGCTAGGTGGTGCAGTGAACAGAGCACTGGCCCTGTAGTCAGGAGAACCTGAGTTCAAATCTAGCCTCAGACACTTAACACTTACTAGCCATGTGACCTTGGGCAAGTCACTTAACCCCAATTGCCCCCTCCAAAAATTAAAAAAAAAAATGAATAAAAATAAGAATCTTGGCTTCTTGTTCCTCCAAACAAAGTGTTGCATAGAATGTTGATCTCTCCCTTCTTCTGAATTTTTAAGATGTATCGCACAGTCTTAGGTAAAATTGAGTTATGTTGTATGATTTAGCCTGGGAAGACCCCTTCCCTCAAGAATACTATACTAAAAGAAATCCCTGAATTAGAAATTTGATCCTTTAAAAAAAAACTATAGTTAGTTACCTTAGTGAAATTTAGACACATCAGAGCACCTTTCCAGATGAAACCAAAGAGCTTGAAGGGTTTCAGACAGTGGAGGATTTTGTTATTGTTGTTTCAGGGAAAGGTAAGGTTAAGGAGGGGAGGGTCTAATGGAGAATGGAAAGGTAATTTGGGTAATGAAGGCAGTGCCCAGGAAGAAACCAGTCCCAGATAGTGTGTTACAGTGTGTGTGAGGGATGGGGGTGCCTTGCCAGAAGGCACCGAGTGCTTGGGGATATGTGAAAAAGTGGAGGTGGGAAAGTGCCCCAAAATTAAATGTCATAGAGATCTTCAAGTCAGAGTTGAATGACCATTTTTCTGGGGGGTTTTGTACAATAGGAATTTATGTTAATGAATGGGTTGGACTATTTGACCTGAAGTTCCTTGTAGCTTGGTATTTTATGATTACAATACAATTGTGATGTAAAGTTTATACAGTGAAACTAGAACCTAATTTGTCAGGTTTCTACTACAGTTATTGACTGTGATTCCAATCAAGTAGGGATACAGAGACAGAAAGCTGAAGTAAGCCATGAGTAGTGAATCCAAGAAGCTGCATCAGTACCTTTAATGAAGCTCTGAACAAAGCAGCCTTACTGCTTGTCTGAACTTGTGCTGAAGGGGTGGACTATGCTCAGTGGTTCTAGGTTATCTCCAGAATCATTCAGGCATGGGCAGAAGTAAGGGAATAGCTTTTCATTAAAGGTGCTGCTGAAGGTATAAATGTGACACATCTCTTCAGCATTATAAAAAGACACCTGTCCCCCCTCATAATCCAAATATATTCCCACCTTGTTGAGGCTGTGTTTCAGCACCCTACTGAAAGAGGGCACATCGAGAGCCTTTAGTTCAACTTGGTTCCTTAGCCGGAGGAGCCAGAACCCATCCATAGGAGTGAGAGGACAGCAGCCCTTTCGATTAATTGAGTCTTTGACCACTCCTAGTGTCCATTTGGTTTTCCGGGCTACTTCTACCTCCCAGTACCATTTTCCTTTGGTGAAGCCTTCTAAACCAAGCACAGCCACACTTGAGTCAAACCGTTCTGGATTGTCAGGAATCATCTGTTTAATGTCACCATGCCAAACACTGGTTCGATCTTCAGATATCACCAAATTTGGGTGAGCTGTTCTGGGGTCTAGAGTTATCAGACAAAGGCCTAGGAAAAAAATTAAAAACAATTTAGGGCAAGAACAAGACTGGCTAGAGGTGAATGTAACTAGCCTTGCTAATAAGATGGCACAAATACACCATCTCCCCTCCTAATATGGTATATGCATCTAGACACAGGGTCAGGCAAGTTAGTCTGACCTAGAAGAATTTATGAATAAACAAGTGATAGAGAGCATTATGATATATAAAATGGATAGTTTTATGTATAAATAAAATTAGTACAGCCAAGATTAAAAGGAAAGTGGAAAATTGGGAGGGGGGGAGGTTTTACAGATAGTATTTCTTAGATAAAGATCTCGTATCTCAAATATATAGAGAATTTTGTCAGATTTATAAGAATATGAGCCATTTGATAATTGATAAATGACCAAAGGATACAAACAGGCATTTTTGATGAAAAAATCAAAACTATATCTAGTCATATGAAAAATGCTCTAAATTATTATTGATTAGAGAAAGGCACATTTAAACAACTTTGAGATATCTTCTCAACTGTAGTAGAAATCATCTCACACCTATCGGATTGGCTAAAATGATAGAAGGGGAAGATTACATGTTGCAAGGAATGTGGAAAAATTGGGACACTAATACATTGTTGGCTGGATTATGAAGTGATCCAACCATTTTGGAGAACAATCTGGATTTTCAAATGCTCAGAGAGTTATAAAACTGTATATCCTTTGATCCAGCATTACCACTATTGGGAATGTTTCCCAAGGTATCTGGGGAGAAGGAAAAGAACCTAAAAATTTATAGCAGCTTTCTTTGTGGTGGCAAAGAATTGGACATTGAGGAGTTGCCCATCAATTGGGGAAGGGCTAAACAAGTTTTTGTATAGAATTATGATGGAATGCTACTGTGCTGCTGTAAGAAATGATGAGCAGGTTGATTTTAGAAAAACATGGAACTGGCATGAAATAAAGAAGAGAGAAATGAGCAGAACCAAGAGAACATGGTATATAGTAACAGCAATATTGTTTGAAGAATAACTGGATGACTAAGTAATTCTGAGTGTTATTCATACACAAATAAACTACAAAGCAAGGAACATGCTATCCATTTCCAGAGAAAGAACTGAGAAATAGAAGTAGTACGTGTGTGTATGTATTTTTGTCAAATGGTGACCTTTTCTAATGCACAGTGGGGAAGGAGGGTGGAAGACAGTTCAGAACTTAAAATATAACAAAAAAAATTAAACTTAAAAAAATTTTGTCAGTGTATACATGTTTTTATTTGTTTATTTTTGGTTTTTGGTATACATAGTACCATAATAGGAATTTGGGAATTCTAAGTAAAGATTAGGTGCACTCTTGACCCTCAAGGAATTTATGATTTAATAAAGAAAAGTATTGTAAGCAAAAATAAGTGCTAGTCTAGAAAGCAATCTGTCAGAAATTAGGTATAGTCCAGCTTATCATACTATATTCCAAGAAAAGCTTTAAACTGATATATGATTTAGATATAAAAGATAACATAAATTAGAGGAGCAAGGAAGAATTTACCATTCAGAACTATGGAAAGGGGGAGGAGTTCTTGACTAAAGAAGAGAAAGAAAGGATTAAAGAATATAAATGGACAATTTTAATTAAATAAACTTAAAAATAATTTTGCATAAAGCCAATGCAGCTAAAATTTAAAGAGAAACATAACTGGGGAAATCTTTGAAGTACATTTTTCTGTTAAAGGTTTTATTTCCAAAACATATTAGGAAATGATTCAAATTTATAAGAATAAGATCCATTATTTCCTAACTTAAAATGGTCAGATAATATGAACAGGCAGCTTTCTAAGGAAGAAATCCAAATAATAATTAAATGGAAAAATGCTCCAAATCACTGATAATTAGAGAAATACCAGTTAAAGCAATTCAGAGACTCTGCCTCATACTAATCAGATTGACAAAGTTGACAAAAAAGGAAAGTGACAAATGTTGGAAGACCTGAAGGAAAACAAACATTTCAATGCTATGTTGATGGAGTTGTGAATTGATTGAACCTTTTCGGAAAGCAAATTGAAATTTTGCCCATAAAGTTCCTTGCTAAACTATGTATACCTGACCCATCAACAACACAACTAGGTATATATATATACCCCAAGAAATCAAAGAAAGAAGAAAAAGACCCATACCTAACATTAACTATCCGGCCCTCACCACCTGAAAGGTCAGGCAGATTGCTTTTTACTTCTCTCCCGGCATTCTTTGGTATCCTTAAGAGATTTTAGGGTGTCAAGACTCTCTGTCATTGGTTCTAGCCCATACCAGAGGTTTTCCCTTCAAGTATGGGAGAGGCCTCTGTACCCCAATTCCATTTAGCCACTAACAGATTATCTTTTACGAAGATAATCTTTTACATCAAATGTATATTAGCAAATATAAGATATATTCCCCCAACTAGTGGGACTTAATCCTCATTCCCCTTTTACCACCTCAGTCTCTGAGGAGGGGTAGAGGATTAGATTCACAGTTTAGCTTGGTTCCTTAGAACACATGTCCAAGTCCAAAACCTCCTTCAGGCTCAGGTCCTAGACACCCTGGCTTCTCAGGGCTTCCTTGCTGGGCTGACTAGTTGAAACATTCTGCCTGTGATATTGAATCTGAAATCACTATAGCTCAAACTCCCAGATCTGGTGGGTCCAGTGGCTATTGCCACTGGCCCCTAAAACTGAGGAAAAATGAAATATAACAGAGACATTACACCACCATTCCCTCCCCAAGCCTTTTTTTAGGAATTGGGGTAAGGGAGAGAGAGAGAGAGCAGGGGAATTCCTTCACCTCTCACCTGAATAGGTGAGTTCATGGCACCACATTGTGGGGAAGCTCATCTTTTCCCTTTACGTGCTACAGGAAGAAACATGTAGGAAAAGGGACTATCTCAGTCTTTAAAGACATAGTCTGTTCTAGCTACACAGCCAGTCAGTCAAAGGAGCATACCCTAACTCATCATGGTAGGAGATATAGAGTGCTTCCATGTAAATAAACCTGGGCATGCCCAGACAAGCCTCCTCACAAATATTTATAACAGCTTAATTCATTGTGGCAAAGAACTGGAGAGTTCATCAATTGGGGAGTGAATGAACAAAGCATAGTATGTAAATGTAATACAATACGATTGTTTTATGAAAAGGAAAATTTCAGGGAAACCTGGAAAGATTTGTATGAACTGTTGTAAGGTAAAGTGAGCAGAACCAGGAAGATGGTTAATAATAACGATTTTGTAAAGACACACAACTTTGAAAGACTTAACTCTGATCAACACAATGATAAAGCATAATTCTAGAGGATCAGGTGATGAAGCATGCTAATCACCTTTTAAGAGAGACAGGTAATGGACTCAGAGTGCAAATTTAGACACATTTTTTGTTGACGTGGACAAACTGGGAATTTATTTTGCTTTACTATATTTTTTGGAGGCAGTTAGGTGCATCAATGAATGGATAGAGCACTGGGTCTGGAGTCAGGAAGACCTGAGTTCAAATCCAGCCCCAGACAGTCACTAACTGTGTGACCCAGGGCAAGTTATTTTAACTTTTATTTGCCTTAATCCACTGGAGAAGGAAATGGCCAACCACCCCAGTATCTTTGCCAAGAAAACTCCATGGACAGTATTTTTTAATAGTATTTTATTTTTTCCAATTACACATAAAGATAGTTTTTAATATACATTTTAAAATAAAATTTTGAGTTTCAACCCAAGATGGCAAGTAATTTGATATAGGTTATACATGTGTACTCCTGTAAACAAATTTTGGGTTTGTTTTTTTTTTTTTTGCTTTTTGGAGGGCAATTGGGGTTAAGTGACTTGCCCAAGGTCACATGGCTAGTTTTTGTGTTAAATGTTTGAGGCTGGATTTGAACTCAGGTCCTCCTGGCTCCAGGGCTGTGCCACCTAGCCACCCTGTAAACATATTTCTACATTAGTCATGTTGTGAAAGAAGAAACAGAAAAGGGAAAAGTCACACAAAAAAAGTGAAAATAGTATGCTTCACTCTGCATTTAGGCTTCATGGTTCTTTCTCTCTGGACACGGATAGCATTTTCCTTCATGAGTCTTTTGGAATTGCTTTGGATCATTGTATTGCTGAGAAGAGCTAAGTCAGTCATAGTTGATCATCACACAATGTTGCTGTTACTGTGTACAATGTTCTCCTGGTTCTGCTTATTTCACTCAATATTAGTTCATAGAAGTCCAGGTTTTTCTGAAATCTGCCTATTCATCATTTCTTATAGTACTTATAGTTCTTATAGTAAGTAGTATCCATTACGTTCATATACCACAACTTGTTCAGCCATTCCCCAAATGATGGGCATCCCCTCATTTTCTAATTCTTTGCCATTGCATAAAGAGCTACTATAAATATTTTTGTACAAGTAGGTCCTTTTCCCTTTTTATGACTTCTTTGGGATACAGACTTAGTAATGGTATTGCTGGATCAGTTTGATTAATTATTAACTATTTTGATTAACTATTTGATTAACTATTAACTATGCCTTTGGGCATAGTTCCAAACTTTTCTCTAGAATGGTTCTCAATTCACAACTCCACCAACAATGCATTAATGTCCCAATATTCCCACATCTTCTCCAGCAGTTATCATTTTCCTTTTCCATTAGCCAATCTGATAGGTGTGAGGTGGTACCTCAGAGTTGTTTTATTTGCATTTCTGTCATCAGTAGTGATTTAGATTTTTTCATATGACTATAGGTAGCTTTAATTTCTTCATCTGAAAACTGTATACATATTCATATCCTTTGACCATTTCAGTTGGGGAATGACATATTCTTATAAATTTGACTCAGTTCTCTATATGTTTGAGAAATGAGGCTTTTATTAGAAATATGTGTTATAAAAATTGTTTCCAATTTTTCTGCTTTCTTTCTACTTTTGGTTGTGTTGGTGTTGTTTGTGGGAAAACTTTATAATTTGATGTAATCAAAATTATCCATTTTGCATTTTCATAATGTTCTCTATCTCATGTTTGGTGAGATTGTGCCCTTTTCCATAAATCTGACAGGTAAACTATTCCTTGCTCTCCTAATTTGCTTGTGGTATCACTCTTTATGTTTAAATCATGTACTCATTTTAACCTTAATGTGGTATGGTGTGAGATGTTGGTCTATGTCTAGTTTCTGCCATACTATTTTCCAGTTTTCCTAGTACTTTTTATCAAATAGTGAATTCTTATCCCAGAACTTGGAGTCTTTGTGGTTATTAAATAGTAGATTACTACTATTACTATTACTAGATTATTTATAACTGTGCCATGTGTACCTAATCTATTCCACTGATCCACTACTCTATTTCTTATCCAGGACCAAATAGTTTTGGTGATTGCTGCTTTATTTACCTTCCTTTGCATTTTTTCCATTAATTCCCATGATATTCTTGACCTTTTATTCTTCCAGATGAATTTTGTTATTATTTTTTCTAGCTCAATGATTAATACAATGATTGGTATGGCACCGAGTAAGTAAATTAATTCAGGTAAAATTGTCATGTTTATTATATTAATTTGACCCTATCTATGAGCAATTGATATTTTCCCAATTATTTAGATCTGACTTTGTGTGAAAAGTATTTTGTAATTGTGTTCATATAGTTCCAGGGTTAATCTTGGCAAGTAGACTCCCAAATATTATATATTGTCTACAGTTATTTTAAATGGAATTTTTCTTTCTATTTCTTGCTGCTGGGATTTATTGGCTGTATATAGAAATACTGATGATTTATGTGAGTTTATTTTATATCCTACAACTTTGCTAAAGTTGTTAATTATTTCAAATAGTTTTTTAGTTGATTCTCTAGGATTCTCTAAGTATACCATCATGTCATCTGCAAAGAGTGATAGTTTTGTTTCTTCATTGCCTATTCTTATTCCTTCAATTTCTTTTCTCTTATTGCTAAAGCTAACATTTTAGTACAAAATTGAATAATAGTGGTGATAATAGGCATCCTTGCTTCACCCCTCATTTTAATGGGAAAGCATATAGCTTATCCCCTTCATAGATAATGCTTGCTGATGGTTTTAGATAGATACTACTTATTTTAAGGAAAGCTCAATTTATTCCTATGTTTTCTAGTGTCTTTAATGGGAATGGTTGCTTTAGTCAAAAGCTTTTTCTGTTATCTGTTGATATAATTACATGATTTCTGTTGGTTTTGTTACTGATAGGGTCAATCATGCTAATGGTTTTCCTAATATTAAACCAAACCTGCATTCCTGGCATAAATCCTACCTGGTGATAGTATATTATCCTGGTGACAGATGCTGTAATATCTTTGCTAATACTTTTTAAAAAATTATTGCATCAATATTTATTAGGAAAATTCATCTATACTTTCATCTATACTTTTCTTTCTCTGTTCTTACTCTTCCTTATTTAGGTTTCAGCACCATATTTGTGTCATAAAAGGGATTTGGTAGGCCTGCTTATTTGCCTATTTTTCCAAATAGTTTATATGGTATTGGAATTTTTTTTAGGCTTTTATTTAGTATTTTATTTTTCCCCAGTTCCATGTAAAAACAATTTTTAACATTCCTTTTAAAACTTTGAGTTCCACTATGCCCAAAGGACTATAAAAATGTGTATACCCTTTGACCCAGCCATACCACTTCTAGGGCTATATCCCAAAGAGATCATAAAAATGGGAAAAGGACCCACATGTACAAAAATATTTCTAGCAGCTCTCTTTGTGGTGACTAAGAACTAGAAATTGAGGGGATGCCCATCGATTGGGGAATGACTAAACAAGTTGTGGTATATGGATGTAATGGAGTACTATTGTGCTATATGAACAGGAAGACTTCAGAAAAACCCGAAAAGTTTTATATGAACTGACATGGTAACAGCCACAGTAGGTGATCATTGATTTTGATAGACTTAGCTCTTCTCAGCAATGCAGTTCCAAAGGACTCATGATGGAAAATGCCATCCACATCCAGAAAAAGAACTATGGAGTCTGAATGCAGAGCAAAGCATTTTCTTTTTTGTTTTGTTTTGTTTTTTTCTTTCTCATGGTTTCTCCCACTTGTTATAATTCTTCTGTACAACATGACTAATGTGAAAATATGTTTAATAGGAATGTATATCTAAAGACTATGTTAGATTGCAGACTGTCTTGGGGAGGGAGAGGGAAAAATGTAAAAGTTATGGAAGTAAATGTTAACAACTAAAAATAGACTTTTTAAAAAGTGAGGAAAGAACTAGTAGTTTTAAAATAAGAGAAAGTGGATTATTACTTTAAAAATAAAATGCTAGGGGCAGCTAGGTGGCACGATAAATTGAGCACCGTCCCTGGAGTCATTAGGACCTGAGTTCAAATCCAGCCTCAGACACTTGACACGCTTACTAGGTGTGTGACCTTGGGCAAGTCACTTAACCTCAATTGCCTTGCCTTCCCCCCTGCAAAAAATAAAATAAGATGAATTGCTTTTATAGTAAAAAAAAAAAAAAAAACTTTTGAGTTCCAAATTCTCTCCTTTCCTCTCTCCCCACTCCCTCACCCCTCATTGAGAAAGCAAGCAATTCCATATAGGTTATACATGTGTAACCATGCAAAACATATTCATAATAGGCATGTTGTAAAATAAAACATAGACAAGAGGAAAAAAATTCAAGAAAAATAAAGTAAAATAAAAGCATGCTTCAATATATATCCCAACACCAACAGTTCTTTCTCTAGGGATGGATAACATTTTTTATTATAAGTTGTTCAGAGTTGTCTTGGATTGTTGTATTGTTGAGAATAGCTAAATCATTCACAGCTAATCATTTTACAATGTTGCTATTACTTTGTACATAGTACATTTTACTTTGCATCAGCTCTTGCAAGTCTTTTCAGGTTTTTCTGAGAGTATCTTGTTCATCATTTCTTATAGTGCAATAATATTCCATCATAATCATATACTACAACTTGTTCAGCCATTTCCCAATTGATGGGCATCCCCTCAACTTCTAATTCTTTACGCCAGAAAAGAGCTGCTATAAGTATTTTTGTACATATAGGTCCTTTTCCTTTTTGTTTTTTATCTCTTTGGGGATACAGACCTAGTAGTAATGTTGCTAGGTCAAAGGGTATGCATGGTTTTATAGCCCATGGGGATAATTTCAAATTGGTCTACAGAATTGTTGAATCAATCTGAAACTCTATCAACAGTGCATTAAAGTCTCATTTTTTTTTTCATATTCCCTCCAACATTTGTCATTTACCTTCTCTGTCCTATTAGCCAATCTAATAGGTGTGAGGTAAAAATATGGAACGCTTCACGAATTTGTGTGTCATCCTTGTGCAGGGGCCATGCTAATCTTCTCTGTAATATTCTAATTTATTTTACTATTTTTGGTGGGGGGGAGAAGGGAAGGCAGGGCAGTTGGGGTTCAGTGACTTGTGCAAGGTCACATGGCTAGTAAGTGTTAAGTATCTGAGGTGGAATTTGAACTCAGGTCCTCTTGACTCTAGGGCCAGTGCTCTATTCACTGTGCCACCTAGCCCCTTCTGTATTCCAGTTTTAATATATGTGCTGCCAAAGTGAGCACAGAATTCATTATTTAACTGTTTGGTAGAATTCACTTGTAAATCCATCTGGCCCTGTAGATTTTTTCTTAGGAAGTTTACTGATAGCTTGCTCAATTTCTTTTTCTACAGTGGAATTATTTAAGTATTTTATATTCTTTTCTGTTGTTAATCTGGGCAATTTTTAACTTTGTAAATATTCATCTAGTTCACCTAAATGGTCGGTTTTATTGGCATATGGTTGGGCAAACTAACTCCTAACAATTGTCTTGATTTCTTCTGCATTGGTGGTAAATTCACCCATTTCATTTTTGATACTGGTAATTTGGTTTTCTTTCTTTTTTAAAATCATATTAACCAAAAAGGTTTATCTATGGCTAGGTGGTGCAGTAAGTAGAGCGCTGGCCCTGGAGTCAGAAGGACCTGAGTTTGGATCCGGCCTCAGACACTTAACACACACAAACAACAACAACAAAAAAAACCTAGCTGTGTGACCTTGGGCAAGTTACTTAACCCCAATTACCCTCCAAAAAGCAAAAAAAAAAAAAAAAGGTTTATCTATTTCATTGGTTTGATTTATTAGTTCAGTAATTTTCTTGCTTTCAGTTTTATTAATCCTTTGCTTTTCAGAATTTCTAACTTGGTGTTTAATTGGTGATTTTTAATTTGTTCTTTTTCTAACTTTTTAAATTGTATGTAAAATTAATTTTTCTTGTTTTTCTCTATTTTATTCATGTAAGCATTTAGATATTATTAAATTTCTCCTAAGTACTGCTTTGGCTGTATCCAATAAATTTTGGTATATTGTCTCATTATTGGTATTCTCTTTGATGAAGTTATTGTTATGATTTGTTGTTTGATCCACTCATTCTTTAGGATTATTTAGTTTCCAACTAAATTGTAATCCATCTTTCCATGGCCCTTTATTACATGTAATTTTTACTGCATCATGATATGAAAAGGATGCATTTAATATTGCTGCCTTTCTGCATTTGATTGTGAGGTTTTCAATACTCTAATACATGGTCAGTTTTTGTGTAGGTGCCATGTACTGCTGAGAGAAAGGTATATTCGTTTCTATCCCCATTCAGTTTTCTCCAGAGGTCAATCCTATTTAACTTTTCTAAAATTCTGTTCATCTCAACTTATTTCTTGTTTATTTTGTGGTTAGATTTTCTAGTTCTGAGAGGGGGTAGGCTGAGTAGTATAGTTTTGTTAGTCTAGTATACTTTTGTTGTCTATTTCTTCCTGTAACTCACTTAACTTCTTTAAGAATTTGGATGCTATGCCACTTGGTGCATATGTTTTTAGTATTGATATTACTTCATTGTCTATGGTACCTTTTAGGAAGATGTAGTTTTCTTCCTTATCTCTTTTAATTAAATCTATTTTTGCTTTTGCTTTGTCTGAGACCAAGATTGCTACGCTCTGCCTTTTTTATGTCAGCTGAAGGGATAATAGATTCTGCTAATTCACCTTTACCTTTACTCTGGCTCTCTCTACTTCAAATGTACAAGATATCGTACAATTCTGGTTTTTAATCCATTCTGCTATCCATTTCTGTTTTATGAGTGAGTTCATCCCATTCATATTCACAGTTATGATTATTAACTGTGTATTTCACTCTATCTTATTTTTTCCTTGTTTATATTTTCCTCTCTCCCTTCACCCTGTCTCTCCTCACCAGTGTTTTGTTTCTCACCACCACCTTCCTCATTTTGCCCCCCTTTTTTTCCTTTCCCCTCTTACCTACAGGGTAAGATAGATTTCTTTACCCAACTGAGTATATATGTTATTTCCTCTTTGAACCAAATCTAGTGAGAATAAGTTTCCAACAATGCTTACCCCCTCCGTTCTATCCTTCTATTGTAATAGGTCTTTCATGCTTCTTCATGTGATATAATTTAATCCATTCTGCTTCCCCCTTTTCTCCCAGTACAATCCTTTTAATCACCCCTTACATTTTTTTATCATCATATCAAAGTCAATTTATACCCACACTCTCTAAATATATTCCTTCTAATTACACTAAGAGATACAGTTCTTAAGTATCATCTTCCTATGTAAGGATGTAAACAGTTTAACCTTATCAAATAGCAAGATTTTTTTTCTTTTATGTTTACCTTTTTATGTTTCTCTTGAGACTTATATTTGAAGATCAAATTTTCTGTTCAGTTCTGCTCTTTTCATCAGGAAAGATTGAAAGTCCCCTCTTTCATTGAATGATCATCTTTTACCCTGGAAGATTATGCTCACTTTTGCTGGGTAATTGATTCTTGGTTGTAATCCAAGCTCTTTTGCCTTCTGGAATATCATATTTCAGCTTTCTAATCATTTAATGTAGAAGCTGCTAAGTCCTGTGTAATCCTGACTGTGGTTCCTTGACAATTTAAATTGTTTTTTTCTGGATGCTTGCAGTATTTTCTTCTTGACCTGATAGTTCAAGAATTTGGCTACTCTATTCCTTGAAGTTTTCATTTTGGGATCTCTTTCAGGAGGTTATCAGTAGATTCTTTCAATGACTATTTTAGCCTGTGATTCTAGGATGTCAAGGCAGTTTTACTTCATAATTTCTTGACAAATGCAATCCAGGCTCTTTTTCTAATCATAGTTTTCAGGTAGTCTAGTAATTCTTAAATGATCTTTCCTCCATCTGTTTTCCGGGTCAGTTGTTTTTCCAGTGAAGTATTTTGTATTTTCTCCTTTTTTTTCATTCTTTTGATTTTATTGGACTGATTCTTCATTAGCTTCTACTTGCTGAATTATGATTTTTAAGGAGTTATTTCATTCAATTTGCTTTTCTGCCTCCTTTTCCATTTGGTCACTTCTACTTTTTTTACATTAAATTATTTCTTTTTAGTTTTCAGCATTCATCTCCATAAGTTTTACATTTTCTTACCCTCCCCAAGATGGCTTGCAATCTGATATGGGCTATACACATGCATTCCTAGTAAACACATTTTCGCATTAGTCATGTTGCATAGAAGAAATATAATGAATGGTAAAAAAACATGAGAAAGAAAAAAAACAAAAAAGAAAATTGTCTGTTTCATTCTGCATTTCGACTCTATAGTGCTCTCTGGAGAAGGCTGACATTTTCTATCATGTGTCCTTTGGAATTGTTTTAGGTCCCAGTACTGTTGAGGAGGGCTAAGTTTATCAAAATCATTCCTCATACACTATAGCTATTACTATATACAATGTTCTCCTGGTTCTGCTTCGCTCACTCAGCATCAGTTCATATAAGTCTTTCCAGGTTTCTCTGAAGTTCACCGGTTCATCATTTTTTATAGCACAATAGTATTCTATTACATTCATATGCCACAACTTGTTTTGCCATTCCCCAGTTGATGGACATCCCCTCAATTTCTAATTCTTGCCCACCACAAAAAGAGCTGCTGCTATAAATATGTCTGTATATGTGGGTCCTTTTCTCATTTTTATGATCTCTTTGGGATACAGCCCTAGAAGTGGTATTGCTGGGTCAAAGGGTATGAAATTATAAGTCACACTTATTTATGTCCACATAATTACTTGTGTGTGGAGGCTTCAGAGAGGGCAGCCACCTAATAGTTCCAGTAGCTGCAAAAACCCCAGTGATTTGGGACAAAGCTCTCCTCTCTGGAATCAGAGTTCTACTGTGGCAAAAAGCTCAAAAGTCAAGTAATTGAGTGGCAACGTGAGCAAGCAAAGGAAGCAAAGCCAGCACAGCAATCCAACTTTGGATTCCTTTTTTGGGGACAAAAAGGATCAAAGCATGGAATGGCAGGAAGACAACAAAGTCAGAACTCCTGCACCAAAAGTTTCCAAGAAAAATATGAATTGGTTACAGACCATAGAGGAGCTTAAGAAGGATTTTGAAAACCAAATAAAAGAAGTGGAGGAAAAATTGGGAAGAGAAATGAGAATGATGCAAGAAAATTATAAAATGAGAGTCAATAATCTGACTGAAGAAAATAACACCTTAAAAAATAGACTAACTCAAATGGTAAAAGAGGCCCCAAAAGCCAATGAAAAGAATGCCTTAAAAAGCTGAATTTGCCAGATGGGAAAAGAATCTCAAAAGCTCAGTGAAGAGAATCATTCCTTCAGAATTAGATTGAAGCAAATGGAAGCTAATGATTTTGTGAGATATCTATAAACTATTAAACAGATCCAAACAAATGAAAAAATAGAAGGCAATGTGAAATATGTCATTGGAAAAACCATTGACCTGGGAAATAGATCCAAGAGAGATAATTTTAAAATTATTGGACTACCTGAAAGCCATGATCAAAAAAAGAACCTAGAAATTATTCTTCAAGAAATTCTCAAGGAAAATTGCCCAAATGTTTTAGAACCAGAGGGCAAAATAGAGGTTGAAAGAATCCACTGATCACCTCTTGAAAAAGATCACAAAAGAAAACTCCTAGGAATATTATAGCCAGGTTTTAGAGTTCCTAGATCAAGGAAAAAATATTACAAGCAGCCAAGAAGAAACAATTTGAATATTGTAAAAACACAATCAGGATAACATGGGACCTGGCAGCTTCTACATTGAAAGACTGAAGAGCTTGGAATATGATATTCTGGAAGTCAAAGGAGCTGGGATTAAAGCCAAGAATCACCTACCCAGCAAAACTTAGTATCATGTTTCAGGGGAAAATATGATCATTCAACGAAATAGAGGACTTTCAAGCATTCTTGATGAAAAAACCAGAGTTGAATAGAAAATTTGATATTCAGATACAAGAAGCAAGAGAAGCATGAAAAGGTAAACAGGGAAAAGAAATCATAAGGAGCTTATCAAAGCTGAAGTATTTATATTCCTACATGGAAAAGCGATAATTGTAACTTATGAAACTTTTCTCAGTATGAGAATAGTTGAAGGTAATATAAATGTGTGTGTGTGTGTATATATGTATGTATGTATGTATACATATGCATATATGTCTATATAGGAGGGTATATGGGCATATGAATACATATGTGAGTGTGTGTATATATGTGTACAGATATACATAGACAGGGCACAGGACCAATTGAATAGGAAGGGATGGTATTTAAAAGGTGAAATTGAGAGGTGAGAGAGGAATATAACGAGAGGAGATGGGGAGAGATAGAATGGGGGTAAATTATCTCATATAGAAGAGGTAAGGGAAAACTGTTACAATGGAGGGGAAGAACAGGAAGGCAAAAGGGAATGGGTCAACCTTACTCTCATTGAATTTGGCTTGGGGAGGGAATGACATACACACTAAATAGTGTATCTTGTCCTATAGGAGGGTAGGAGGAGGGTAATGAGAGGGGGGATGATGGAAGGGAGAGCAGGTTTGGGGGGGAGAGAAGTTAGAAGCACACACTTTTGAAAAGAGACAGGGTCAAAGTAGAGAATAGAACAAGTGGGGGGGGGGGTGGGATAGGATGGAGGGAAATATAGTCAGCCTTTCACAATATCTCCAGTATGGAAATGTTTTGCATAGCTACATGTGTAAAACCTATATTGAATTGCCTATCTTCCTAGTAAGGATGGAGGATGAGGGAGGAAGGGAAATAAATCTGAAATTCAAAGTTTTTAAATCAAATGTTTAAATGTGTGTGTGTGTGTGTGTGTGTGTGTGTGTGTGTGTGTTTTACATGCAACTGGGAAATAAGATATACAGGCACTGGGGTATAGAGATCCATCTTGCCCTACTGGAAAGTCAGAGGGGGAAAGGGGGGGATATAGGAGAGAGCAGATTGGGGGATGAGGTATACAGTGGGATCGTTGTTTTGGGGTGGTGGGTAGGGGAAAGATGGGAAGTAAATTTGTAACTCAAAATCTTGTGGAAATAAATGATGTAAATTAAAAATAAACATAAAATTTAATTTAAAAAATAAATTATTTATTTTCAATAATGTTTTTTCACAATGTTTGTGAAAAAAAAATAATAAAGTGGGCTAAATCAGTGGTGTCAAAATAATCAGCCTCCCAAGTACTGCCAGAATCAGATTAATATACAGTTGGGAAATGCTGAATGAAATAAAAATACCATAAAAATTTTAAAGTTGGTACTGGCAAATGCATTAAATATTTTGAGGGGCATGTTTGGATTAGAGATAAAACTAGAAGTTTGGAGATAAGAAGGTATTAAGGCAATCTTTCTGGAGAAAGTATTACTTCATTTGTGGTACTAACTTTCCTAATACTCCAGAATTGATCTATAGTCCAACAATTGGTGAAGGGATGAACAAAATATTGTATTATTGTGGTGGAATATTACAGTTCCATTAAAAATTATATAGCACATGTAAGTAAGATTCTTGAGGGGCAGGGACTATTTTGCTTTTGCCTTTTTGCCCCAATGCCTAGTATTTTTTCTTTTTTTTTCTTCTTTTTGGTCTATATTTGTGATTTCATATTTGTAGGCATCTCTAGATAAGGAACTTCTTTTACCAATTCTGACTGGTAGTTTCTCTGCAGTTTATAGTCTTAGAGTTGCCTGGGGCACTGGGGTGTTGAGGGATGCCCTGGATCACACATTCACTGTGTGTCAGAGGCAAGAGTTGAGCCTAAATTTTCCAGATTTTGACACCAGCTCTCTATTCATTACACTGAATGACTTCGCAACTGTGGTTTTAATAAATACTTGTTGGCTGCTTAATTGATTCAAAGAACCATGAAAAGACCCTTGTGAAGTGACTTAAAATGAGAGCAGTATGGGGCAGTGAGGTGGCCCAGTGAATAGAGCACTGGTCCTGGAGTCAGGAGAACCTGAGTTCAAATTCGGCCTCAGACACTTTACACACTTACTGGCTGTGTGACCTTGGGCAAGTCACTTAACTCCAATTGCCCTGCCTTCCCCCCTCCAGAACAAAAAGACCAAAAAAAAAAAAAATGAGAGCAGTAGAACTAGAACTATTATATATGCATTGACTATAACCGTATATGAGTTTGGAGGAGGGGCTTGCCTACCCTTTGGGTAATAGTAGCCTTCTTTAATTGGCTGTATAGCCAGAAACACTATATTTTTAAAACTGGCCAGACTGAGACTGTGTGCTCTTTTCTAGCTTGAATTCTTGCCTGCTGCATCCAGAGGTTCATTCATTTCACCCACAGCCCAAAGGCTGTGAACTGAATGAGGGCAAGGGGAAGGACTTCCTTCCTCTGCCCCCTCATTTACCCCAGCTTCAAGAAATGGGCCTGGGAGTTTTTGTTTTTGTTAAATTTCATTTTTCAGTTTCTGCTTTAGGTGCTTCTTGATTATCCCATTTGGACACATCAGACCTGAGAGTTCCAGCCATGGTGATCTTGGAGCCAGTATTTCAGTCAAGGTATTTTGACTGCATGGCAAGAAAGCCCAGAAAAGCCAGAGTACCTTGGACTTAAATCCTGGGGTTGGGGTGGGGGAAGATTGGACTTGGAATTGGGATTGTGATTCATAGGAACCAAGCCAAGCTATGAACCTAATCTCACTCTCTACATAGATTGAGGTGGGGCAAATGGGGAGGAAGTTGTTGTTCATGTCCAGTTTCTTGTTACCTCATTTGGGGTTTTCTTGGCAACAAAGATACTAGAGTGGTTTTCCATTTCCTTCTCTAGCTCATTTCACAGATGAGGAACTGAGGCAAACAGGATAAAATGACTTGTGCACGGTCATACGACTAGTGTCTTAGGCAAGATTTGAACCCAGGAAGAAGAGTCTTCCTGACTCCAGGCCAGACACTGCCTACTACACTACCTGGTTGCCCTAGGGGAAAATTAATTGAGTACTGGGGGCATAAGTTTGTATATTTATGATTAGATCTTTTAAAGCAGGTATTTCTTTATAACCACTGTTAAGTGAAACTCAGTTACAAGGGACCACCCCTAAACTAGGAAACACTATTGATTAGAGAAATTCAGATTAAAACAACTCTGAGGTATTACCTCATACCTATAAGATTGGTGAATATGACAGAAAAGGAAAATGTTGGATGTTGGAAGGGATGTGGGGAAATTGGAACACTAATGCACTGCTAGTGGAGTTGTGAACTGATTCAACTGTTTGGGAGAGCAATTTGGAACTGTGCCCAAAGGGTTATAAAAATGTGCATGCCTTTGGACCCAGCAATATTACTACTAACTAGATCTGTATCCCAAAGAGATTTTTTTTAAAAGAAAGCAACCTATATTTATAAAAATATTTATAGCAGTTCTTTTAGTGGTGGCAAAGAATTGGAAATTGAGGGTTCATGTATACTATTACTGGCACTTTTGTGGTACCAAAGAATTGAAAGCTAGAAGGATGTCCATCACCTAAGAAACAGCTGAACAAATTATGATAACAGAAATATATCAGAATGATGGAATATTTTTGCAGTATAAGAAATAACAAGGGACAGATTAAGAGAAACCTGGGAGAACTTATGTGAAATGATGCAAAATGAAGTGGGCAGAGCCAGGGAAATTATACAATGTCTATAATATTCTAAAGAAAAACAACTTGGCTGGGGGACCAAGATGGCAGAGTAAAAACAGGAACTTGTTGAGTTTGTCCCCCAATTACCTCCAATATCTGTAAAAAATTACACTAAACAAGTTTTAGAGCTACAGAACCCACAAAATAACAGAGTGAAATAAATCTTCTGCTGAAGACAGCCTGACAGGCCGACAGGAAGGGTCTATCGCACCTAGCTGGAAGCAGAGCACAGTCCCGAGGACCTTACTGCCACAGATCAGGCCAGAGCAGACCTCCAGGCACTGAATCAATAGCAGCTATGGCTGTTTCCAGTCTTCTCAATCCACAAACACCAAAGACAAAGTAAAAGGACAGTAGGGAAACTCTCTTGCACCTGAGTGAGAGAAGAGCAGGGTCTGGCACCTGCCCCCAGGGCAGCAGGGGTAGCAGCAGCTACAGCTACTTCTGAAGCTCCAGGCCCACAGATGGTAGGGGCACCAAGTGGCTGGGGGCCCCGAGAGCAATTCCAGGAATCTCTTTGCTGTAACTGAGGCAGGATTCTCCTGCTTTTCCCTGCTTGGATTTGGGTCACAGTCTTGGGTGGTGGTCCTGGGGTTAGGAGAAGTGCTGGCATGGCACAACTTGTGGTGGCTGTGGAGAGGCAGTCCTCCTCACAGTTCTGAGGCAGGTACATAGAAGTAGCTCTGACAACAGCTGTGCAAAACCCCAGAAATTTGAGATACCGCACTCTCCACTGTGGAAGCAGAGTTTTCTACCTTGGCAGAGAGTTCACAAGTCAAGTAAGTGGCTAGGAAAATGAGCAAACAGATGAAAGGAAATCAGACTATAGAATCCTTCACTGGTGACAAAGAAGATCAAAACATAGAACCATGGGTGGCTAGGTGGCACAGTGAATAGAGCACTGGCCCTGGAGTCAGGAGGACCTGAGTTCAAATCCAGCCTCAGATACTTAACACACACACACAAAAAACTAGCCATGTGACCTTGGGCAAGTCACTTAGCTCCAATTGCCCTCCCCGAAAAAAGCAAAAAAAAAACAAACAAACCATAGAATGAGAAAAAGACAACAAAGTCAAAACTCCTTCATCAAAAGCCTCCAAGAAGAATATGAATTGGTCACAGGCCATGGAGGAGCTCAAAAAGGAGTTTGAAAATCAGGTAAGAGAAGTAGAGGAAAAAATTGGGAAGAGAAATGAGAGTGATGACAGAAAACGATGAAAAATGAATCAACAGCTTGCTAAAGGATACCCCAAAAAATAATGAAGAAAATAACACCTTAAAAAATAGACTAACTCAAATGGTAAGAAGAGGCCCAAAAAGCCAATGAGGAGAATGCCTTAAAAAGCAGAACTGGGCAGATGGAAAAGGAAGTTCAAAAGCCTACTGAAGAAAATAATTCCTTCAAAATTAGAATAGAGCAAATGGAAGCTAATGACTTTATGAGAAATCAAGATATTATAAAACAGATCCAAAAGAATGAAAAAAATAGCAGACAATGTGAAATGTCTCATCAGAAAAAACACTGACCTGGAAAATAGATCCAGGAGAGAGATTTAAAACTTATTGGACAGGGGCGGCTAAGTGGCACAGTGAGTAAGAGCACTGGCCCTGGAGTCGGGAGGATCTGGGATCGATTCTGGTCTCAGAAAATGAGCACCCACATACAAATAATGACTGGCCATGTAACCTTGAGCAAATTACTTAACCCCAACTGCTTTTAAAAAAAAGCTTATTGGACTACCTGAAAGCCATGATCAAAAAAATAACCTAGAAATCATAATTCAAGAAATTCTCAAGGAAAATGCCCTGATATTCTAGAACCAGAGGGCAAAATAAAAATTGAAAGAATACAACAATTGTCTCTTGAAAAAGATCCTCAAAAGAAAACTCCTAGGAATATTTCACCCAAATTCCAGAGTTCCCAGGTCAAGGAGAAAATATTACAAGTAGTAAGGAAGAAAAAAATTGAGTATTGTGGAAACAGAATCAGGATAACACAAAATCTAGCAGCTTCTACAATTAAGGGATTGAAAGGCTTGGAACATGATATTCCAGAGGTCAAAGGAGCTAGGATTAAAACCAAGAATTACCTACCCAGCAAAACTGAGTATAATAGTTCAGGGGAAAATATAGTCATTCAATGAAATAGAGGACCTTCAAGCATTTTTGATGGAAAGATAGAAAAAGAGCTGAACAGAAAATTTGACTTTCAAATACAAGAATCAAGAGAAGCATGAAAAGGTAAACAGGAAAGAGTTAAATCATAAAGAACCTATTAAAGTTGAACCATTTACACTCCTACATGGAAAGATAATTTGCAACTCATGAGACTTTTCTCATTATTAGGATAGTTGAAGGGAATATATATATATATATATATATATAGAGAGAGAGAGAGAGAGAGAGAGAGAGAGAGAGAGAGAGAGAGAGATGTATAGATGTATATGTGTGAGTATGTGTGTATATGTATACATAGAAGGCACAGGGTGAGTTGAATATGAAGGGATTGTATCTAAAAAATAAAATTAAGAGATGAGAGAGGAATATATTGGGAGGAGAAAGGGAGAGATAGAATAGGGTAAATTATCTAACATAAAAGAGACAAGAGAAAGTTGTTACAATGGAGGGGAAGAGCAGAGAGGTAAAAGGGAATGAGTCAACCTTACTCTCATTGGATTTGGCTTGAGGAAGGAATAACATACACACTCAATTGGATATCTTACCCTATAGGAAAGTAGCGGGGAAAAGGATGGGGGGGTGATAGAAGAGAGGGCAGACTGGAGGAGGGGGAAGTCAGAAGCAAGCACTTTTGAAGAGGACAGGGTCAAAGGACAAAATAAAATAAATGGAGGGTGGGAAAGGACAGAGAGGAATATAGTTAGTATTTCACTACTGTAAAAATGTTTTTCATAACTACACATGTATAACCTATATTGAATTGCTTGTCTTCTCATTGGGGGTAGGTGAGGAGGGAAGAATGGAGAGAATCTGGAACTCAAAGTTTTAAAACAAATGTTAAAAAATTGTTGTTACATGCAACCAGGAAATAAGATATACAGGCAATGGGGTATAGAAATCCATCATGGATTCTATACCTCATCCAATGGGGTATAGAAAGCCCTACAAGAAAGTAAGGGGAGACATAAAAAGGGCAGACTGGGGGAATGGGTAATCAGTATGCTTACCATCTTGGGGTGGGTCCTCAGAGAAATGGGGAAAAATTTGAAACTCAAAATCTTGTGGAAATGAATGTTGAAAACTAAAAATAAATAAATAAATTCTGAAAAATGAAAAACAACTTGGAAAAACTAAAGAACTCTGATCAGTGCTATGATCAACCATTTCTCCAGAAGATCAGTGGTGAAGCATGTGTCTGATCTCTTGGATTGGTGATGAGTATGACTGAGGCATGAACTTGCCTTGCTTGACTATGCTTATTTTTTACAAAATAGTAATTTGAGGGAGTAGAGGGGAATACTGGTAGTAATGATATGAATATTAGAGAAAGTCCAGGGGTGGCTAGGTGGTACAGTGAATAGAGCACCAGGAGGACCTGAATTCAAATCCAGTCTCAGACACTTGACACACTTACTAGCCATGTGACTTTGGGTAACTCAACCCCAATTGCCCTCCAAAAAGCAAAAACAAAAACAAACAAACAAACAAAAACCAAACCAACAACAACAAAAAGAAAATACAGAACATCAAATAAATTTCTTTAAATGCACAGAAGAAAACTGAAGTTATTTCAAAAGGAGACAGATAAGCAGGACAGCTTTGGAACTAACATTTAACTTGTTATATAGGGTTTTTTTTTAAGATGCATAGAGATCCACAGTTTCACATAAATCCTCTTTGTTTTTTACACATGGGAAATTGGAAAGGACTTTAGTGAAAAGAATCTTCACTGTAACACACCCAGCAGGTGGTTGTTTAGGCTCTGCATAAAGACCACCAACCCACTGACTTTAGTGGCAGCTTTTTTCATTTTGGACACCACTGATTGTTAGGAAGTTTCTCCTGATATAAAACCGAATTATAATCTGTCCTCAATATGACAGACTCTGAACTTTCAAATACTTGAAAACAGATGTGATCCCCCTCTCACCAACAATTTCCTGCCTCATCTTTTCTTTTCATCCCTAGTTTTTTCAACCCATTTTCATATGAAATAAACTCAAGACCCTTAACTATCCTTCCTGACTGACCTGTTCCTGGATACACTTCAACTAATTAGTATCCTTAAGTTGCAACACCTAAAACTGAGCATAATATAGATAATGTTTAATAAAAATAGGGTGCAATGGGACTATCATTTCCCAATTTCTGGAAGGTATGCTGCTCTTAATGCAGCCCCAAATCACATTAAACCTTTTTGGCTACCATATCACACTGCTAATTCATATTGGGTGTGCAATCTACTAAAACCCCATGAGGTTTTTTTTCAGAATTGTTGTGTACATGTATACCTACCCCAGTTTATACTTGTGAACAAGACTCAACATTTATTCCTTTTGAGTTTAATCTTATTAGATCCATCCCAATGCTTTAATTTGTCAACATCCTTTTAGATTCTGACTCTCTCATGTGTTATGTTAGCTCTCCCTTCTAGCTTTGTGTCATCCACAAATTTGATAAGCATACCATCTGTGCCTTTTTTAGTCACTGACAGAGTGGCAAAGCTAAGATGGCAGAGTGAAGGCAACACTTTGTTGAGCTCTCCCAATATACCCTTCTACAACAACTTTTTTCTAATGCAAACTGAATTCATTCAGTCAAACCAAATGAGCAGGAAAACTAACAGTCACAGTGAGTCATTTTTCCAGCCCAGGGCAACTTAGTAATATGGAAGAAGTTTGCAAGCACCAGGTTGGGGGCTGGCTGGGAGTATAGAACAGCAAACCTGATTTGGGCTCTAGGGTGGTGGCAGCAGGAGCAGAAAAATCTCCTGGGAATGGTAAGAGGACTAAACAGTTGGTCAGAAAGAGATCCCAGAGGATCCCTGTACTAGTACTGAGTGCAGAATCGAATGCCATTTAGGTGCTCAGTCACTCATTGCACAGTTCCAGGGCAGAGAGGAATGGCTGTAGTCTCAAGGCAGTCCCTGTGTAAGGACCAGAGCACAGGCCAGGAGGCAGAATGACCAGACCTTTCCCTGATTCACATCACTTTGGAAGCAGTGAAAACTTAAAGACATCTACAGAGTTGTAAAAGCGGCAGAAGCTCATAAAAGACAGAGACACTGGCCAGATTTTCCTCCCTGCCTCTCTTCCCCCTGCTTACAGAAGTGAGCAAGGCCCAATTTTACCAGAAAGTTCAAAGTCAAGAAATGGACTGGGAAAATGAGCAAACAGATAATAAAACAAAGAGAACCTGACCATTAAAAACTGCTAGAAGACAAAAAACCCTGCATATTAGACACAAGCCCAACAAAAATTCCTAGAAGAGCTAAAGAACATTTTTTAAAGAGGGAAAAAAAAATATTTCATGAAACATCAAGAACCAATAAAAACAAAATAAAAAGAATGATAGACAAATGTAAAATATAGGAAAAAGATATTTTAAAAGCCAAAATGTCATATTTCAAGAAATCATAAAGAAAAACTGCCCAGATACCTTAGAACAAGAAGGAAAAATAGAAATTGAAAGAATCTATTATGTCCTGAAATAAATCCCAAAATAAAGACTCCCAGGAATATAAAAGCCAAATTCTAGAGTTTGCAGGTCAAGGAAAATATACTGAAAACAGAAATAAATAATTCAAATACCATGGTACCACAGATCACACAAGATTTAATAGCTACCATAGTAAAGGAACAAAGGGTTTGGAATATGCTGTTCCAGCAGGCAAAGCATAAAGGGGGTGGGGAAGGAGGAAGGCAGTAATTAGACTTTGCCCTTGAGAGGAGTTATTATTTCTCTCCCATATTAATAGCCAGTTATTGAATTAGGACTAAGGTTTTTCTCCTTCCTTTCCTCATTTAGAAATCAGCCCCTGAAGATTATTCAGGCAGCTTTTGAAGTGCAGGGCTCATAAAAAGATGAATTCTTAAGCAAAATTATCCCACCTGGAAAACCCAAATCTGACCAGCAGGTAAAGAAATTTTAGTTGAGGTGAATTGATGGATTCCAGCCCATTATGTTTTACTTAGAGAGGTTTGGGTAAAGTACATTACCCCTTTTGTGTAGATCAGGGCTTCTTAAACTTTTTCCACTCACAAACCCTTCAGCACTTCTTAAACTGTGGGACATGACCCACAGTTTAAGAAGAGCTAATTTGGATTACCCTACATGATAAGGGTATACATAAGTCTCTTTGACCAAGACTGAGTGGTCAGAGACATATTCCAAAGACCCTCATTAGAATAATATTTATTATAATATTCACCTCATTATGAATATACCTCTCATTATAATATCCATTCTCTCATTACTTATTAACCAATAAGAGTTGATTGCCACTCTCAGGAACACCTACTCTTCCAAAGGCATATAAGCATTGAGTGAGTTCCTTGGGCTTTGGCATTTGAGAGTGCCACTGATCTTTTTATTAATTATTCTAGCACAATTAATAAAATGATTAATTTCCCAGAAGCTATATCTCTTGAAATTTTTTATATGTCATACCCTGGATAAGATCAATTTGGAAGCACTAAAAGCTTGCAGATCTGAGATCCTGGATCAACACACTATTCAGTATCCTTAAGAAAGGAACAAAAGTTTCAGGGGAAAATATGGTCATTCAGTGGAATAGAGGACTTTCAAGCATTCTTGAGGAAAAAACCAGAGTTGAATAGAAAATTTGACATCCAGACCCAAGAAGCAAGAGATGCCTGAGAGGGTAATCAGGGAAAAGAAATCAAAAGGAACTTATCAAAGTTGAACTACTTACATTCCTACATGGAAAAACAATAATTGTGACTGATGAAACCTTTCTCAGTATGAAAATAATGGAAGGGTATATGGGCATATGAATACATATGTGAATGTGTCTATATATGTTTACAGTTATACATGGATAGAGGGCACAGGTTGAATTTGTTGGGAAGGGATGATACTTAAGGGGTGAAGTTAAGAGGTGAGAGAGGAAAGTGGCAAGAGGAGATGGGGAGACACAGGGTAGGGTAAACTATCTCATGTAGAAGAAGCAAGGGGAAGTGGCTTCAGGGAAGGGGAAGAACAGGAAGACAAAAAGGCAAAACCATATTCTCATTGAATTTGGCTCAGGGAGAGAATGACATACATACTAAATGGGATATCTCACCCTGCTGGAGAGTAGGGGGAAGGGGAATAAGAAGGGGGATGATGGAGGAGAGGGCATTCTCGGGGGAGGGGAGGTTGGAAGTACCCACTATCGAAGAGGGACAGGATCAAAGTAGGGAATGGACCAGGTGGGGGGTGGGATGGGTGAGAGGGAATTATAAACAGTCTTTTACAATATACCTACTATGATAATGTTTTGCATAGCTATACCTATACAACACATACTGAATTGCTTATCTTCCCAGAGGGAATGGGTGACAAGGGAGGAAGGGAATGGATCTAAAATTCGAAGTTTTAAAATTAAATGTTTCAAATATATATAAATACTATTATTAATACTATTTTGCATGTAATTGGGAGATAAGATGTACAGGCATTGGGGCACAGAGATTCACCTTGCCCTAATGGTAAAGTCGAAGGGAGTATGGGAGAAGATATGGGAGAGAGCAGATTGGATGAGGGGATATCTTGTGGGACTGCTATTCTGGGGTGGTGGGTAGGGGAAAAATGGGGGAAAAATTGTAACTCAAAATCTGGCGGAAATGAATGATGTAAACCAGAAGTTAATAAAGCATTTGTTTAAAAAAAATTTTTAAAGGAACAAAAGTACCAACCCAGACCTTCTCTCCAAATGTGCACATAGCTCAGCCCCTAAATTTAAAAAAATAACTAGAGGTACTATGCACAGCTGTGACTGGGGAGAGACTATAACCAAGGAATAGAGATGATTGTGGAAGAAAAATGGACAATTTCAATTTGTGGTATAAAAGCAGTTTCCTGATGTAGCTTCCTAGTCTGGGGGCATAAAAGGTCCCAACTTCATGTAGTTAATGCCTCTCAAGACCACACAAGTCACTATAACCTAATGACTGACCAGACATGTTTCCAGATGGAGACGGGGACAGCCACATCCAGAGAAGCTAAGTGCCACCTTGTCTCATATTCTTACTGTGTTAGGGCAAAACAAAATTACTCTTTTGTTAAATGTTCAGTGCCTTGTGATTATCTCATTTTGTGCTATCATCAAACCTAAACAAAAAGGGCACTGGCTTTGGACCTAAGCCTATAACATTCATGGTCAGCAGGATCAGATTGGTGGGATACTGCCTGACTTCTTGTTGTCAGAGCCCTACCAAGCTTGTATGGGGAGTCTTCTCTCTTTCTGGGACTGGTATTATGTTCCCACTGTTAACTTGGTGGATTCTAGAGAAATCTTCCCAGAAGGGTAAAGAAAGGACTATTGACTATGCTGAATAGGGTGAACTGCTAGTGTGTTCAGACTGAACGTAAAAAGCACAGAGGCCAGGCAAGTGAAGACCTGTCTTCTGACAAGGGTGGGGAATAAAGGCCCCCAACTAGGAACCCACCCTTAGAGACTCTGACCCAAAGGCTCTGGTTCCTGCTGAGATAGGAGTCATGAGCCTAGAGATGGGGAGCAGATTTAAGGCAGCAACTACACAAATATATGTGAATAAGAGCCATTTCTCAATAGATAAGTTATCCAAGGATATGAACAGGCAGCTTTGAAAGGAAGATTTGCAGTTCTCAACATCATGAAAGAATACTTCAGATTAATAATAGAGAAATATGAATTAAATCACCTCAGAGGGCTAGCCTTAAACCAGCCAGCTTTGTAAAAGACAAAGTGGTAAGTGTTGGAGGGGTTATGAGAACACAAATACACTAAAATGAGTTGCAAATTGATCCAGCCATTCTGAAACACAAAAAAGTCACTAAATTGCACATACCATTTGATCCAGCAATACCACCACTAGGCATCTACCCTAAGAAGGCCAAAGACAAGAAAAGTTCCAAATATACATGCAAGATACATAAATACATATGTTTATAGCAGCATTTTTTGTAGTAACAAGGAACTGAAAACAGCAGGTGCCTATCCATTGGATAATGGTTGAATAAATTGTTGGAGCATGCAGAATACCCCAGGTAGATAAGGGTTTAATAACCACAGGAAAAAAATTGTAACTTTGCCCTGGTACCTGGACAGAGGATGGATTCCATTTCTTTCCACACCATGTACTGGATGGGGCCCTTGAACTTGCCCAGGTTCAGTTCACTGGAAATGAAGTCTCTGGGGGTTAATACTTCAATTCCTTTTTCCAAGCTGCAAGGGAACACAAACCACCTCTTGACTTAGTCATCAAAGGCCCAGGTAAGGACAATGAGAACACTAAAAAGTAATACTTACCTACCTAAGAAGGCTGTGATATCCTAGGAAAGGAAAAGAGAGACATCAACTGCAGTTCTGCTGGTAATGTTGGCCACCACCAGAATTTGGTCATGTAGGCCTCTGTCTAAAGAAATAAAAATAGCCACCCCATTTCCACTTATGCTTCTTATCCTATAAACTTTCCCTGTTCCAGAAACATATATTATTTTCCAATCCAGCCTAGAAGTTTAACCTGTTTCATGAGATTCCCCAGCTGCACAGAGCAAATGAGGCAACAACTAATTAGTTTCCCTTTGAAGGTTCCCTCAGTTAGCAGTGTACTCAAGAAAATGATTCAAACTGAACACCGAACTTAGACACCCTCTTTATCACCAGCAGCCAATCTTATGTTTCTTGACCTATCTGCCACATTTGATGCTGATTGATCACTCTTTCCTCCTGGATAGTCTCTCCTCTGGGTTTTTATGACACTTCTCTCTCCTGGTTTTCCCATTTGTTTGACTTACTCCTCAGCCTTCTTTGCTATCTCATCATTGATATCCAGTCCCCCAGTTATGGGTATTTCTCAAGGCATTGTCTTGGTCCCCTTTATCTATCTATACATTGTCTCTCCTGCTGACCTCAGCAGCTTCCATGGGTTTATCATCACTTTGCCAGTGACTTAGAGATCTATGTATCCAGCCCCCAAGTCCACTCACTTTACCACTTCACCAAAAATCTATTGGATGTTCCAAACAGTATGTCCTGGTGACATCTCAAAGTCAACTTGTCTAAAATAGAACTCATCATTCCCCCTCCCAACCCTACTCCTCTTCCATATTTCTTTATTTTTTCTATCAAAGGCACCACCATTCTTCTACTTATTCAAATTTGTTGCCTTAGTATTATCCTTGACTCTTCACTCTCCCTCACCCCACATATCTACGGCTGCCAAATCTTGATATTTCTATCTCAACAGCTCTCACATTCAGACTCTTCTCTCTGCTCACATAGCCACTACCTGGTTGAGGCCCTTGTCACCTCTCAGCTTTCTATCCATTCTCCCTTTCCTCAAGTATCTCTGCACTTCTCTATACTGCTCCCAAAAATGATTTTCCTTAAGCATAGCTCTGACTATGTCACTCCTCTAGTCAATCAAGTTCAATGGCTCCCTATTGCCTCTAGGATAAAATACAAATTTTGTAGCATTCAAAACCTTTCACAATCTGATACCAACCTATCTTTCCAGCCCTTTTGTATATTTCTCCCTCTCCTCTACAATCCAGTCAAACTGGCCTTCACTGTATCTAATGTGTATTCCATTTTCATTTCCATAACACTGAATCCAGCTTTTTACATGAAACCTTTCCTGATTCCCCAGCTATTAGTTTCTTCTGTCTCTCTAACTATTTTGTATTTAACTATTTGTGTTTATTTGTATTTTTCCTCTTCCTATCTATTCTGTATATACATATTATAGGTATTTGTTGTCTTCAGATTAAAATATAAGCTACTTGACAGTAGGGGTTTTTTCAATTATTGTATTTGTCTCACCCATACCTTGTATTGTGTCTGGCAGGACTGATTGATTGGCTGATTGGTTGATGAGTGAGAACCATCACAAGGATACTAGCCACAGGATAGTTACTCCTGTAGATAGAAATATGACTAATATTGACTGATTAAAAAGTTTGAAGGCCATTTTAGTCATTTTCCATTATTCTACTTCGAGCAATGAATAGTGAGTAGGAACTGTAAGATTCAAATTGGTGCATCCTCATTAGGATATAAAGCTCCTTTAAAGAAAACTAGCAATAAAAATTATCTTAAATACATTTAAAATTATTATTAATGAGTTTGGGCTTCCTGTCTTCACAACTAGGAAGAGAGTAGCAGAGTACTGACTTGGGTACAAAGGAGAAAGCAGTGAGCTGCTTTTCCTCTAGAAATTCACATAACTACTGCTGGATTATTTTAGTGATTGGAGCAGACACGGTCTTTTTTGGGGTGTCTATGATTCTGTGACTTTTTACCTATAAAGTCTACTCTTTTTTTTTTTTTGCTTTTTGGAGGGCAATTGGGGTTAAGTAACTTGCCCAAGGTCACACGGCTAGGTTTTTGTTTGTGTGGGTTAAGTGTCTGAGGCCGGATCCGAACTCAGGGCCTTCTGACTCCAGGGACACTCTACTCACCGCGCCACCTAGCCGCCCCTGAAGTCTACTCTTGATCATATGATATTTACCCCGTAAAAAAAGAAAAATGCAAGGACTTTTATTAGATCTCATCTATAACTATGGTGATACCTGACTGGCCTAGAATTTGCCACTGAAATAAAACTTGCCAATTATATAAATAAAGGAATGATGTATTGGCTAATTTTACCAAGTTTCTTCATTGGTAATATGGGAGTATTAATAGCACCTACCTTCAGTGAGGATTACATGAATTGTAAAGGATTACATGATTGAGGATTACATGATTGTAAAGCTCTTAGCACAGTGTCTGGCACAGAGTGTTATATAAATGTTGTTGATGATGATGATGGTGGTGCCAAGATCACCATAATAATGTGCTTTACCTCTGTTGGGTCTGACCAATGCCTCAAATCACAAATGCTTTTGAGACTACACAACTAAAGTGTACTGGAATAACACTCCTATAGAAGTCCTCTATCGTTGCTCTGGTAAGGACTAACTGTCCCTTACATATAATTACACTGGTTACCCCTGCCCACATATTCAAACTAGGTGAGTCTCCCTTATGTAAAGGTAGAATCAGGCTATTGGATGTATTTACTATACTACCATAATACATGACATCAAAAAAAACACCATTTAGGAGCTCTCATTCTAAGAGGAACAGTACAGACATAAACACTCACAGACTCATAAACACTTACAAATATATGAACCCCAGCCACCCTAGTCAGGCTTGTTTTGTCTCCTTCAATTTGGCAACCCCCTAAGTCTCTTCCTTTTTGCTACTTAGCTAACGAGTCTTACTCCGAGGAAGTCGAAAGGATTGTGCTGTTCCATTTGAACTTGGATGTCCACCAACATTTCCTTAGCTAGGACACATTGCTCCTGTAGTTGGTTCAGACTCCTTTCCATCTCATCATCCAGCTTTTTCCCCATCTCCTGAAGCTCATTCACAAATTGCTTCTCTTTGTTGTGCAGGAACTGGTGCAGTTTTAGAAACTCCAGGGAGATGTTTTGCTGCAGATGTAGCTTGTTTTCCTGGAAACCTCCATCACAGACATGGTAATTACTGAGACTAGCGTCTGGGGATAGGGTCCCCTACACCCAACATTCAGACAACTCAGGGAACACAGAACAGAGAGACATATATATATGACTGACTTGCTGGGTTTTAGTACCTATCTGTAAACATAGGTACCTTGATAGAAAAATTCCTTCCTGCCCCTAATAGAGAATATCATTCTATGACCTGACGTACCAAAGTTTTATTTGGACATTCAGAAACTGCAAAACTGTCCCTAAAAAGGTAGCAGTGCCATATAGGATAATTCTATACCAAAAGAGGCAAGAGTTCAGCAATCACAGGAGTGGATAACTATTGCTACTGCTGTGGCTATATAACCGTGGGAAATTTTGGACCTTACTTTCCTCATCTGCAAAGTGAGAATATTGGACTAAACAACTTCTGAGTTTCCTTCCAGCTCCAGTGGTCCATCTAACTGAAAGACTCTATCTGGAAGATTATAGATTACCCCAGAGGCCAGCCATCTAGTCCAACCTCCTCATTTTATAGATTAGGAAACTGAGTCTCAAGGATGTTAATTGACTTGTCTATGGTCACACAGTTGTTGTCAAAGTCATGAATAGAGCTCAGGTCCTCTTGACACCAGAACCAACATGCTTTCTACTACATGTTGCCTCCAGGCTCCTGCCTGGTCATATAATTGCCAGTTTGGGGTCACGAGGAAGCTTCAGAAAGTCCTGCTATTCCCAACTCAGTAATCCTAAAATCCTCCTTATTTGTAAATCCGGAATGGAGGGGTACTGAGGGGGTACTGCCTCTCTTCCAATTGCAGAAGCAAGTCTAGATCAGAAGTCACAGGAGTAGCTTACAAAGGTAATTACAATAGCTGAACTGGGAGATGGTATAAAAAAATCTCTCATTACTCTCTAGGTACGATTGTTGCCATCTATTGTTCCTCTTTTCTACCCATTACCGTATTCCTAAATATGACTCTGGGTCCTAAAATGTCCACTGAAGAAACAGTTTCCCTTGCATATTCCCCTAAGCTGTGTGTTGTCGTGAGGTGAACAGTGAACACATACTGCTAACTTCCTGCCAATTAGATGTCAGTGGTAACATCTAATTCATTGTCTAGGAACCCCAGCTAAAAATGAGAGATCGTGGAAGCAAGGCTTGAGTGTGTAGCCCAGGCAACGGTGTTGTGTCCCTTTGGAGAAGCTGGGAGACACAAAGAGAAGAGGGAAAAGCCACCAAGTCCAGCACTTTGTACCTCTCCTAAAGCTCCTATCACTCTCCACTTTCTAGTCTGGTGAGTCGGACATCTGTATTAGCAGTATGGTACAATATGGAATGGACAGCTAGGTGGTGCCATAGTGCAGAGTGCCTGGCCTGGGGTCAGGAAAACTCCTCTTCCTGAGCTCAAATCTGGCCTCAGACACTGTACTAGCAGTGTGACCCTGGATAAGCCACTTAACCAGGTTTGCCTCAGTTTCCTCATCTGTAAAATGAACTAGAGAAGGAAATGGCAAAGCACTCCAGTATCTTTGCTAAGAAAACCCCAAATGGGATCACAAAGATTGGACACGACTGAAACAACTGAACAGCAAAATAATGTAGAATGGGATAACAATACGTATACTATCTTTAAGATTGTTATTAGGAAAGTGCTTTGTAAATTGTAAAGTGTCTGTTCCTAGATTGTAAGGTCCTTAAAGACACCGTCTCTTACTCATCTTCCTTCTCTTTGCAGCACACGGCATCTGTCTGCTCAGAGAAAGTCCTACACAAAATGTTGTGGAAGTCAGACCACAGAGGCCTCAAATGATCCACAGCTTGGTGACTGCCCCAGAGGGAAGGAAGGAATTTTTCACTGAAATGTAAGAAGTTTTAGGAAATTTCCTTCTGGGTCTCTTATAGTTGATATCTTATAAGTAAGGGGAGAGAGAGCAGATGGAAAATATTTCCAATATAGCCACATATCCAAATAATCATAGCAACAAGCATATATCAAGAGAAAGGTCCCACTATTCCATGTTGTTCAAAAGTTGTCAGGGACCTTATTCTAACCTCAGTCTAAGAGGCTCCTGTACCCACTCCCTAGCATTCATTCCATGCCAATTTCCCAATCCTGTGGCCTAGCCCTTGGGATGATCTAAGTGGAGGGAAGGTATAGAGTACCCCAACTTTCCCACTAACATTAACACTCTCCCATGGATTCTAGGAGTTCCAGATCTTGTCCCATGACCCATCATACAGTGCCTTACCTTATGAGTGCAGATTGCCTCCTCTTGCATGCATTTTAACCTCTGTAATTCCTTTAGGCTTGCTTCTACCTGAGCTTGGCTGACAGTCATCTTTCCCTGGGAGCATCAGATGGGGTTATCCTCCAACGAGTTTGAGAAGAAAGGGGGCTACAGGAGAATATCACCTCAATGCCCAATATAGTGTGTAAGAAAATTACTAACCATAGGCTTTTCATTAAATTGGGAATAAGTGAAAAAAGGAGCAAAAGAGGGGAGTTTTTTGGTGTGCTAGCTTCTCATTGCATCCCTACTCCCATCCTCACAATAGGTCTTACTCCTCAAATTCTGAGCCGAGTAGCAGGAATGAAGCACATAGTAACAAATAAATACTTGCTCATCGATAGAGGGGACATATCAGAGCTACTTCACTGGCACAAGTAGATCCAAGAAGGGGAACTTTTATGATGATTTGTATTTTTTGAGCATTTTGCTTACAAAAGCAGTTTAGTATTTGTTTATTTTATTCCTATAAAGGTCAAGGTTTGGGAAGGAGGGAAAGGAAACATATCAGGGCCCTACATACAGCATATATCAGTTTTCCCTCGGAATAATTCATGGGGCGGGGCATACCTACCGTGTAGACAGGAACAGCTTCAGTTATCTGTATAAATTCCTGTGAATGTCGGATGTCCTTACACTGGAAGCAAGCCAGCTTCCCTTCCTGCTTATTGAATAGCTTCAAGTTCTCACCATGCTCTGGGCACTGAGGTATGCCTTGGGACAGAGTCAGATCCTTGATTCTCAACACCAGTCTCTCTAGCACCATATTGGGAATAAAGCTCTTGTTTTGGCACGGTATGAGGCACTCAGGGCACACTGTTTTCTGATGATGCTTCCATGACTTCTCAATGCAAACTTTACAAAAGTTATGACTACAGCTCAGCATCACAGGCTTATGAAACCAGTCATGACACAGTTGGCAGTGTAGCTCCTTACTGATGTCCTCTATGTTTGCCTTAGTGGTTGTTGGAGGGGAGAAATTGATCATCTTGACATTCACGGAAGCCTTGGAAGAGCAACTACTGAGAGATGGATCAGATTTCTTTTTCTGTTAGGAAGGGAATAGCTGTAATAAGTTCCTCTCTCTTAACTCTCTATAAAGAATGCTGAAGACATAACAGAAAGTCTAGATTACAAAGGGACAGCTATGTATTTCCAGCCAACTGAATGTGAGATCTAGGAATAAAGAACCAGAAACCAAGAATAAGGCTAGAAGAGCTCAACTGCATGGCCTTTCTAACCCTGAAACCCTTTCCTGAAAAGCAAACATACATAACCTCTAAGATGAGGTCAATTTATTTCTTCATATACTGCCCAGATAGCACTTGTGTGGGAAACTCTGGTCTCCACTACGGTCTGCTTCCAAAGAAAGCAGTGAGCAGTGGTGATGGGACATGACAGTGGAGAATAGATAGTGGCAGTTTTTGCATTTTAAAGGAAAATTTGTGGAGGAGGGAACTGAAAGGAACAAATTTCAAATGGTAGAATTTCAGGTGCCAGTAGGGAGAATTCAATTTAATAAACATTTATTAAGTGCCTAATACACAAAAGGAACTTTTCTAGATGCTGGGGATGCAGTGCTAGAAATAATAGCCATTTGGAGGAGTCATGAGTTTCTAGAACCAATCATGTCACTTAAGTGCCTGTATACAGCGAATACTATCAATGTGACTGGGGTTCAAAAATCAGAAGAGGGAGAAGGCTAGAAAGAGATCTTCCTTACACCCAGGCTGGGAAGCAGATTTGTGTGTCCATCCTCTCGTGCTTTACTTTCCATCTGCAGCTCTGCTTGTTTTCTGCTCCTTGGAATAAGATGCCCACCATCATTTCAGTTGAGAACCTTACCTTATACCACACTGAAAAAATTGAAGCCATTCAACAAGAGCTTTTGCCCTCTTCTTCATTTTCCCTCCACATCTTCCTTCATTGTCTATCTCCCACTTACACATCTTCCTCCACTATCTTTTCCTTTACAAGGCCACCGCCTGGCTCCACCCCCACCCCAAGACAAACTCCTCAAGACACATCCTTAATCCGATTACATCTTCAGAAGATTACCCCGTCTGTCATCCCCACTCACTCTATACTATTCAGTCTCTCCTTCCCTATTGCCTACAAACATACCTATGTCTTCTTAAAAAACAAAAACAACAAACCCTTATTGTTCCTACCATCCCGGCTAGCTAACTTCTTCTGTTTCTAACCCCCTTCTCAGCTAGACTCCATTTCCTCTTCTCTTATTCAATTTTAAACTCCATAATCTGACATTCTGTCTCATTCTGCTGAAAATCCCTCTCCAAAGTTTCCAGTGATTTCTTACATGAAAAATAGGACTCCCTAAAAAAAAAATAATAATGGGAAATACTTGGGGATTTCTAGGTGTCACAGTGAATAGAGCACCAGCCCTGGAGTCAGGAGGACCTGAGTTCAAGTTCAGTCTCAGACACTTGATACACTTACTAGCTGTGTGATTTTAGGCAAGTCACTTAAACCCAATTGCTTTGCCTTTTCCCCCTCAAAAAAAAGAAAAATAGGGCTTCTTCTGGTTGGTGTGGGAATCCATGGTGTTACTTTGTCCTGCAGCCTTCCAGAACAACTGGCTTTTTGTGAATAAACTCTTTTAAACAGATCAATTAACCTATTAATAATCAAGCTGGTATGAGCCCCTCTTTCTTTGGTATTTCAGTATTCTCTGAGGGTATGCCACCTTACATTTGGCATAATTGGGGCAGAACTTATCTGTCCCTTTCCATTTGGCATAGTGGAAAGGATGGTCTGCCCCCTTATACACACTCATCCAATAAGGAGAATCTATAAGTTTAGAGTTGAAAAAGTGGGTGACACCAAATTGCAGAGCTGTTTGAAAATGTGATAGCTAGTATAAGGAGTTATCTAGGTCCACCAATGCTTCTATATAATTCATATCTCCAATTGCTTTCTCCATCAGGGGTTGAAAAGTGGCAGGTCCCCCTGAGATACCTTGGAACATGTACTCAGGCTGGCAGATTAAAGCTCTCTCCTTTGCTATAGGAATTAGACAATATTCACTACATAAATACAATACTGAAAATCACAGGCTTGGGGCAGGTAGGTGGTGCAGTGAGTAAAGCGCTGGCCCTGGAGTCAGGAGGACCTGGCCTCAGACACTTAACACACACACAAAAACAAAACCTACCGTGTAACCTTGGGCAAGTTACTTAACCCCAATTGCTCCCTAAGAGGCAAAAAAAAAAAAAAAAAGAAAATCTGAAAAGACTGATTAGCAGACAATCCAGGGCATCTTTAATTCTTGTTTTGGGGTACCAGTTCAAGTTAATTCCTTTGGTAAAAGTTTGGTTGTTTATATACATTTGTGTTTTATGTTTTTTGTGCCACTATCACTGGACTCTATGATTATACCATTGACCAACAGTTCTTTCATTTCGTTTCTGAGGTTTTCTATCACCAGTCACATGACCTAGAACCATCTCTTTTAGTAAAAGTATTAAATGATCCTTAGACACTTTAAATTCAGGTTGAGTTTTTGGTTTTTTGGAATGTAGATTCTTTTTATTTATTTATTTTTGGCTTTTTAGAGGGGGAAAGGTAGGGCAATTGGGGTTAAGTGACTTGCCCAAGGTCATACAACAAATTTTTGTATTAAATGTCTGAGGCCAGATTTGAGCTCAGGTCCTCCTGACTCCAGGGCTGGTACTCTATTCACTGCACCACCTAGCTGCCCTAGGGATATAGGTTCTTGAAGGCATCATTTTCCAGAATAAGTCTGTTTCCAACACAGTAAAATTTGTTTATTAGTATATTTATCTTTAATTATTTTCTTCAAATGTCAGGATATTTAGGGGAAGGAGCCAAGATGACAGGAAAAAGGCAGAGACTCACCTGCTCTTCTAAATTTCCCTTCAGACAACTAAAAATAAAAATAATGCCTCAAAAATGTTCTGGAGAGGCAGAACTCATGAAGGGATGAGGTGAAACAATTTTTCAGCTCAAGACAAGTAAGAAGGTTGGCCGAAAAGGGTTTGTCATACCAGGATGAGAGTGGAGCATAGTCCCACACAGAATACCCCAGGGCAAGCTTCATCCCAACAAGCCAGTAGCAAGCTTTGGGGACAAATGAATCAGCCATGGCAGTCTGGCTTCCAGAATTTTCAGACTACAAATGGTCAGGGGATCAGACAACTGGTCAGAAGATGATTACAGGGGTCCCTTTACCAGCATGAGTACAGGGCTCTCCTGCATAATGCAGGTCTGAGAAAAGCAGTAGCACACCAGAGGCTATGGCTGAAGGGGAATGGAGATACTGGTCACAGGTCCAGGGTAGAAAAGAATGCTTGTGGTTGCTCACATGTCTGAGTACAATCCAGGAGAATACTAAACACACCTCTCCTTAGATTTTAACACCATGGAAGAACTGAAAACTTATAGACCCTCAGAACTAGCTCTGAAAACAGCTGCAAAAAAACCCTAAAACTTGGGACAGTGTCCCTTTTATCCTAGGAGTGGAGCACAAATTTAACATTAAGTTGAAAGTCAAGAAATAGTCTAAAAAAATGACCAAACAACAAAATGAACCCAACCATAGAAAGTTACTGTGGGAAGATTGAAACACAAACTCAAAAGACAACAGTCAGAACTGATATATCCATTGTTTCAAAGAAAAATATGAATTGGCCTGAGACCCAAAAAGAATTCCTAGAAGACATCAAAAAGGATTTTTAAAACCACATTAAGAGGGGGCGGAGCCAAGATGGCGGAGTAGAAACAGCTCCTCCAAGCCTCTCTGTCCCCAGATTCTCCACAAACTATGTAAAAAAGGACTCTGAAAAACTTCTGGAGCCCCAGTACCCACAGAACGACACAGAGAAGCTAACCTCCCGCTGAGGACAGCCCAGCACCCTGCAGGAAGGACCAGCTCAGTGGCCTGGGAGTCGGCAGTGCGCAGAGCGCAGGAGCCAAGCCGAGCCCAGGTCCACGTGAGCTGAGGTTTTAGCCCCAGGGCGGCAGGGCCAGCAGCCGGCTGGAGGAACCCCAGAACACCAGGAACTGTGGAGATTCCAGAATTATCAACATAGACTTGCCTAGGACAAAGTAAGAGGTTAGTGTCCTATGGACTTTGGGACCTGTATTTGGGGAATGCGTCAGCTCCCTACCCTGGGGGCTAGAAGCCGCTGAGGAGACACGCCATTATGTAGTTTTCAGAGGCATTTCCGGCTCCCAGCCTACAAATCGTGGGGAGATCCAGCGATCAGTCTTGGGGGGTAATCGCTCTTGCTTTAACCTCCCTGGATCTGGATTGTGATCTAGGGTGGAAGTTGTGGGTGGGTTTATAGCTTGCCAGAAACGGAAGTTGCCCCCACACGTTCGGGACGAAAATTCCTCTAGCTGGCCTTAAAGCCATAGTGTGGCAACAAGCCCAAAAGTCAAGCAATTAAGTGGCAACATGCCAAGGCAAAGGAAACAGAAAAATGCAACCCTAGACTCCTATTTTGGGGGCATAGAGCGGGAAAAGGACTGTGAGGTCAGAAGTCCTGCTCCAAAAGCCCCAGGGGAAAACATGAGTGGGTTGCAGGCCATAGAGGACCTTAAGAAGGACTTTAAAATCAAATAAGAGAAGTGGAGGAAAAATTGGAAAGAGAAATGAGAAGGATGCAGGAAAAGTATGAAATGAGGGTCAACAGCCTGACTGAGGAAAACAACACCTTAAAAAATGGACTAACTCAAATGGCAAAGGAGGCCCAAAAGGGCAATGAGGAGAAGAATGCCTTAAAAAGTCGAATTTGCCAGATGGAAAAAGAATCTCAAAAGTTCACTGAGGAGATTCATTCCTTCAGAGTTAGACTGGAGCAAATGGAAGCTAGTGACTCTATGAGAAATCAAGATGCTGTTAAGCAGATACAAACAAACGAAAGATTAGAAGGCAATGTGAAATATCTCATGGGAAAAACCACTGACCTGGAAAATAGGTCCAGGAGAGACAATTTAAAAATTATTGGACTACCTGAAAGCCATGATCAAGGAAAGAACCTAGAAATCACCCTTCAAGAAATTCTCAAGGAAAACTGCCTGATGTTTTAGATCCAGAGGGCAAAATAGAGGTTGAAAGAATCCACAGATCACCTCCTGAAAAAGATCCCAAAAAGAAAACTCCCAGGAATATTATAGCCAGGTTCCAGAATCCCCAGATCAAGGAGAAAATACTACAAGCAGCCAGGAAGAAACAATTTCAATATTGTGGAAACACAATCAGAATAGCCCAGGACCTGGCAGCTTCTACACTGAGGATAGAAGGGCATGGAATATGATATTCCAGAGGAGCAAAAGAACTGGGAATGAACCCAAGGGTCACCTACAGCAAAACTGAGTATTTTGTTTCAGGGGAAAATATGTTTATTCAGTGGAATAGGGACTTTCAAGCATTCTTTTTTTTTTTTTTTTTTTTAAAGCAATTGGGGTTAAGTAACTTGCTCAAGGTTACACGGCTAGTCATTATTTATTCGTGGGTGCTCATTTTCTGAGGCCGGATCTGATCTCGGGTCATCAAACTCCGAGGCCGGCACTCTTACTCACTGCGCCACCTAGCGGCCCTTTAGGGCAATTGGGGTTAAGTAACTTGCCCAAGGTTACATGGCTAGGTTTTTGTTTGTGTGGATTAAGTGTCGGAGGCCGGCTCCGAACTCAGGTCCTTCTGATTCCAGGGCCGGCGCTCTATTCACTGCGCCACCTAGCCGCCCCACTTTCAAGCATTCTTGAGGAAAAAACCAGAGTTGAATAGAAAATTTGACATCCAGACACAAGAAGCAAGAGATGCCTGAGAAGGTAATCAGGGAAAAGAAATCCAAAGGAACTTATCAAAGTTGAACTATTTACATTCCTATATGGAAAAGCAATATCTGTGACTGATGATATCTTTCTCACTATGAAAATAATGGAAGAAGGGGGTGTGGTCATACGAATACATATGTGAATGTGTGTGTATATGGTTACAGTTATATATGGATAGAGGGCATAGGTTGATTTTGTTGGGAAGGGAGAGTACTCAAGGGATGAAATTATGAGGTGAGAGAGGGAAAGTGGCAAGAGGAGATGGGGAGAGACATGGTAGGGTAAACTATCTCATGTAGGGGAAGTGGGTGCAAAGGAGGGGGAGAATAAGGAAGGCTAAAAAGGCAAAACCACATTCACATTGAATTTGGTTCAGGGAGAAAATGACATACATACTAAATGGGATATCTCAACCTGCAGCAGGATAGGGGGAAGGGGGATGAGAGGAGGGATGATGGATGGGAGGGCATCCTTGGGGTGAGGGAGGTTGGAAGTACCCACTATAGAAGAGGGACAGGATCATGTAGGGAATGGACCAGGTGGGGGGTGGGATGAGTGGGGGGGAATTATAAGCAGCCTTGTACAATATATCTACTATGATAATGTTTTGCATAGCTAGACATGTACAACATATACTGAATTACTTATCTCCCCAGAGGGAATGGGTGACAAGGGAAGAAGGAAATGGATCTGAAATTAGAGGTCTTAAGATTAAATGTTTCAAATATATATAAATACTATTATTAATACTCTTTTGCTTGTAATAGGGAGATAAGATGTGCAGGCATTGGGACACAAAGATTCACCTTCCTCTAATGGAAAAGTCGATGGGGTATGGGAGAAGGTATGGGAGAGAGCAGATTGGAGGAAGTGATATCTTGTGGGACTGCTATTCTGGGAGGTTGGGTAGGGGAATAATGGGGGGAAAATGATTGTAACTCAAAATCTGGCGGAAATGAATGATGTAAAACAGAAGTTAATAAAGTATTTGTTTAAAAAAAAAACCACATTAAGAGAAATAGAAGAAAAATTGGGGAAAGAAATGAGAGTGATGCAAGAAAATCATGAAAAAAACCTGATCAACAATTTGGTAAAGGAACCACATACATCTAGTGAAGAAAATAACACTTAAAAAACAGAATAGGGGGGCAGCTAGGTGGCGCAGTGAATAGAGCGCTGGCCCTGGAATCAGAAGGACCTGAGTTCGGAGCCGGCCTCTGACACCTAATCCGCACAAACAAAAACCTAGCCGTGTAACCTTGGGCAAGTTACTTAACCCCAATTGCCCTAAAGGGGCGGCTAGGTGGCGCAGTGAGTAAGAGCGCCGGCCTCGGAGTTGGGATGACCCGAGATCAGATCCGGCCTCAGAAAATGAGCACCCACGCATAAATAATGACTAGCCGTGTAACCTTGAGCAAGTTACTTAACCCCAATTGCTTCAAAAAAAAAAAAAAACAAAAACAAAACAGAATAGGCCAAATGGTAAAAGAGGCACAAAAATCCTTAAGAGAAGAGCTCCTTAAGAAACAGAATTGATGAAAGAAAAAAAGATATACAAAAATTTACTGAAAAGAAGAACTCCTGAAAAAGTAGAATTTTGACCAAATAGAAAAAGAGATACAAAAGCTCAAAGAAGAAAATAATTCCTTAAAAATTAAAATTGGGCAAGTAGAAACTAATGACTCCATGAGACATCAAGAAACAATAAAACTGGGGCAGCTAGGTGGCACAGTGAGTAGAGCGCCAGCCCTGGAGTCAGGAGGACCTGAGTTCAAATCTGGCCTCAGACACTTAACACTAGCTATGTGATCTTGGACAAGTCACTTAACCCCAATTGCCCTACCTTCCCCCTTCCAAAAAAACCCAACAATAAAATTAAATTAAAAGAATGGAAAAATAAAAGAAAATGTGAACTGTCTCATTGGAAAAACAACTAACCTGGAAAGTAGATCAAGGAGAGATAATTTAAAAATTATTAGATTATCTGAAAGCCCAGATCAAAGAATGAGCCTAGAAATCATAGTTCAAGAAGTTATCAAAGAAAAATGCCTTAATACCTTAGATCCAGAAGGTAAAATAGAATTTGAAAGAGTCCACCAATCACTCCCTAAAAGAGATACCAAATTGAAAAACTCCAGGAATATTATAGCTAAATTCCAAAGCTCCCAGATTGAAGAAGGGGGAAAAAAAGAATTTTCCACAAGGTCTGTATAAATACCTTGAAGAAATGAAGCAACAGTTTTTTTTAAATGAAATAAAAGCTCTGGAAGAAAAATTGGAAAAGTGAACAAACAATTGGAAAGAGAAACTGGTAAACCTTATCAAGAAAATGAACTCCCTGAAAACTAGAATAGACCAAATAGAAATCAGTGATTCTATAAGACAGCAAGAAATATTAGAACAAAACCAAAACTGGAAAAATAGAAGAAAATGTAAGATATATAAAAACCAACTAGCGCTTCCTTTCCTTCCCTTTTTTTTTTTTTTTTTTTTTTTTTTTTTTTTTGTTGGGTGGTGGTGGTGGGTGGGGGGTGGTGTGGGTGTTTTGGGTGGGGGTGGGTGGTTTTTTGGTTGTGTGTTGGTTTGTGGTTTGGTTGTGTGGTTGTTGTTGTTTTGGTGTTTTTTGGGGGTGTTTTGGGGTTGTTGGTGTTTGTGGGTGGTTGGGGTGGTTTTTGGTTTTGTGTTTTTGTTGTGGGTGGGTTTTGGTTGTTGGGGGTGTGTGTGGGTGTTTGGTGGTGTGTTTGGGTGTTTTTGTGTTTGGTTTGGTGTGTTTTGTGTGTGGGGTGTGGTGTTGGGGGTGGGGTTTGGTTTGGTTTTTGTTTGTTTTGTTTTGTTGAAAAACCAACTAGCATGGAAAAAAAATATCAAGCAGAGATAATTTAAGAATCATTGGATGCAGGGCAGCTAGGTGGCGCAGTAAGAGCTCCGGCCTCGGAGTTGGGATGACCCGGGATCGAATCCGGACTCAGAAAATGAGCACCCACACATAAAATAATGACTAGCCGTGTAACCTTGAGCAAGTTACTTAACCCCAATTGCTTAAAAAAAAAAAAAAAGAATCATTGGATGCCCTCCATTCCCTTCTCTTCAAAAGTGTAGGCTGACCCTGGGCAGGGGGCGGGAGAGTGGGGAGTGGAAAGAGTAAATGCCTCACTCCAGCCCCTGGAGGGGCTCTTCTACTTTACTGGGGTGCTCCTTGTCCTTCAGGCACCCAGAGATCTTTACATGGAGTCCAGCTGCACCATATTTGCCCAGGTCTTTTGGTCTCTCTTGCCCGGAGTTACCCCCATTTCCAGTCAGGTAATGTGAGGCCACACTGGGGTGTCCCAAATGTCTTCACGGAATGTGACAGCAAGGTAAGGACAGAACATCAGGTAAGTAGAAGACTGAGACTAGAGAGAGTAAGATGAGTAGTTGTGGTAGTCCCGGTTCTGCCAAAACAGTCAGTGATTTCAAAGATTTCTGGGCAAAACTGAAGGAGGGTCATGACAAAGAAGTTCAAGCCTTACAGATCAAAGTAACCAGGCTAAAAATGGAACAGATTTTAGGTGCACAAAGATTGGAAGATTTTTTTTTCTTGTTACAAATAATCAACAACTGAGAGCAATGGAAAGCCCTTCATGACACCATTAAAATTTTGGAAGATCTGTTAAGAGCAGGGTTATGTGACCATTGTTCAGTGACTGAAGAACATATGAGGGAAAAAACAACAGAAGTTTGTTTTTATATGGCAAGAAATCTTAAACTTTATCACTGAACTCATGAATGATGAGAATACCAGCAAGAAGAAAACAAACAAAAAAAAAACGTTCAGAGCAACTACATCAGAAAATTGAGAATAGCCTAAAAGCAACAGAACCTGAGGAGAAAGTTATCTCTGATTCACCTACATTGACTTTCTCCTTTCTTAGACTTAACTAACTACAAAGAAAGAATGAGAACCTATATGTCCCATATAGATAGCAAACACATACTGATTTAGAGCACTTTCTGTGTACAAACAAATTAGCAAAAGGTCTAAAGTCTTCAACTCAGTTGCTACAAAACCACTATGAAAGTGAAATTCTTGTAGCACATGCTTTGATCACCATTACCACCTATGACTAATATTCAAGATACCAACAGTTATCCTATTAAGAAATATCTTCTGACATCACTGCATTTGTTGCTGAAACATTTGGACACGGTGTTTGAGAAGAATCTAATTCTCAAAGTGTTTTGAATCTTCTCAGTGAAGAACTGGACCAATAAGAAGCAGAGCCAAAGAAATAACCCTTTCAGGAATCCACAAAAATTAATGAAGATAGTTTGAGATTTTCAGATTCCTCTCCAAGGACTCTACTAGAAGTTGACTGGGCTACTCTGGCATCTTCTCCTGTTTGGGGAGCTGCTTCTAATGTGAAAAATGGCATAGTGTTGAATATAAGCTTGTCTCCTTCTTTTTTTAGAGGCTGGAAAAAAGTCCCATCTCAAAATAAATTCCCTTGGCAATACTTCTAATGCTAGACCATAGAAACCTAGGTCAAAATCTAAAGACGCCAACCTTGTTACATGCCTTAATCTTGGTTCTTAAGTAAGCACTGTTATTGATCATTCTTCTTCCATTAAGCAAATGGTTGTGAGAAAGAATGTAAATGAATCAGTAAATACATCAAAAGATGAAGCTACTGGAAAAAAATGATCTTTTTGTGCCATTGAAACCAGTGGGAGGCAGAGGAAGCAAAAGGAAGAAGACTGAAGAAGAAAGTGAACATTGCCCCAAAATCTTTTTTGATAAAGAAAATGCTTTTCTTTCCCAAGGGGATATTCATCATTCCATCAATGGAGACTCTATAATGGATAAGACCCTGGATCTATCTGATTGATTTTCGTCTTTTCACTGTCAAGAAAAAAGCCAAGGAAATGAACAAGGTTACTGGGGGTTATGAGCCAATAAAAATGAAAGGATGGGACATGGAGATTGTGAACTTGCCTTAGTTCTTCAGTTAAATCCTTGTCGAGTAACTGAAGCACAAGCTCCACAAGATAATCAAGATAAATCATCCTTAGAAAATATTCACCAGAGTATAGATCCAGTAGCAAATCTTTCTCAATATAAAATGGATATTACTGTGATATATATAAAGGATGGTAGTCAATCAAGATTAGGAGGTGAGTCTAAGGACATGGACTGTATGTTGATTAGTGAAACTGTGCTTTTAAAAATCAAGAAGCAGGAGCAGAAGGGAGAAAAAAGTCCAAAGTGAGAAATAAAAATGAATGATAACTTGAAGAATACGAATCTTCTTTGGCAGATAGTTCTCTACTGTGTGAGCCAGAAGGAAATCTCTAAGTGAAGATGAAGAATTTTCAGTTGCTAAAAAGAAACTAAACAGTCATGAAGATATACCCGATAAAGTAAAACAAAAGGCATTTGTGGAGCCTTATTTTAAAGATGACCAAAAAAAAAAAAAGACCACATTGCAAAAAAATTTCCCCTCATATTAAGGTGGCATGGAAAAAAGAAGAGAGGAGAAAATTGCTCAGACACACATGTAAAGAATGCAAGATTTATCATGCAGATATTCCAGAGGAAAAAGAGAAAAGAAACGAGCCTCTTGTTCAGGACACCGTTTCTGCTATATTTCTCCTAACAGACCTGAAAATTTCTGGGAAGTTGGGTTTCCTTCAACTCAAACTCATGTGGACAGAGGGTTCATTGAGGAAGATCTTGATCCTTTGTCCATATCCCAAAAGGTGGCAGCCTTACAATGCAATGTTTTCTCCAAAAGGCAAAGAACAGAAGACAGAGATATTAAGGAAAATTCCCCATTTGTTTATAGTTAAAAGTTAGAATAAAAAACTGATTTCTTCCCCTCTCAAACATACTATAACTTGATTTATATATCATTTAAATACAGCATATCAGGAATTTAAAAAAAAAGAATCATTGTATGCCATAAAAACTATGATTTTTAGAAAACCTACACAATCTTACTTCAAGAAATTATACCAGGGAACCCTCATGGTAGAGCCAAGATGATGGCATAGAAGCAGGAAAACTCTGTGAGCTCCCCCCATAACCACCTCAAATACCTATAAAATATAACTCTAAACACTTTAGAGCTACAGAACCCACAAAGTGAAAGAGAGAAACAAATCTCCCGCTAAAGTAAGCCTGGAAGGTGAACAGGAAGGGTCCATCACAATACTCTGGGAGCCCAGCCCAGCCTTGCTTGAGCCTGCGGTTTTAGCCCCAGGGTGGCCCCGACCAGCAGCAGCTGGAGCAGACTTCGGGCAAGTGGATCACCAGCAGCTCTGGCGGTTTCCAGAATTATCAACCCATAAATGCCAAAGACAAAGTAAAAGGTCAGTATGGAACCCTGTTGGAACTGTGGGGGATGGAGGAGCAGGTCTAGCCCCTGCCCCATGGGTCAAAGTAGTGGAGGCGGGGTGGCCCTGCAGCCACCACCTTGTGGCTGCTTCAGAGCTCCTGGCCTGCAGATTATAGGGGGACCAAGCAACTTTAATCCCTCTTGCTTTAACCTGCTTGGATCTGAATCACTGTCTTGGGTGGAGGTCCTGGGGTGAGTGACCAGGTGCCAGAGCTTATAGGGGCTTCAGAGAGGGCAGCCACCTAATAGCTCCAGTAGCTGCAAAAACCCCAGTGATTTGGGACAAAGCTCTCCTCTCTGGAAGCAGAGTTCTACTGTGGCAAAAAGCTCAAAAGTCAACTAATTGAGTGGCAACATGAGCAAGCAAAAGAAGCAAAGCAAGCCCAGCAGTCAAACCTTAGATTCCTTTTTAGGGACAAAAAGGATCAAAGCATGGAATGGCAGGAAGACAACAAAGTCAGAATTCCTGCACCAAAAGCTTCCAAGAAAAATATGAATTGGTTACAGACCATAAAGGAGCTTAAGAAGTATTTTGAAAACCAAATAAAAGAAGTGGAGGAAAAATTGGGAAGAGAAATGAGAATGATGCAAGAAAATTATAAAATGAGAATCAATAACCTGACTGAAGAAAATAACACCTTAAAAAATAGACTAACTCAAATGGTAAAAGAGGCCCAAAAAGCCAATGAAAAGAAGAATGCCTTAAAAAGCTGAATTTGCCAGATGGAAAAAGAATCTGAAAAGCTCAGTGAAGAGAATCATTCCTTCAGAATTAGATTGGAGCAAACAGAAGCTAATGATTTTATGAGAAATCAAGATACTATTATACAGATCCAAAAAAATGAAAAGAAATGTGAAATATCTCACTGGAAAAACCAATGACCTGGAAAAATAGATGCAGGAGAGATAATTTTAAAATTATTGGACTACCTGAAAGCCATGACCATAAAAAGAACCTAGAAATTATCCTTCAAAAAATTCTCAAGGAAAATTTCCGTGATATTTTAGAACCAGAGGACAAAATAGAAATTGAAAGAATTCACCAATCACATCTTGAAAAAGATCACAAAAAGAAAACTCCAGGAATATTATACCCAGGTTTCAGAGTTCCCAGATCAAGGAGAAAATATTACAAGCTGTCAGAAAATATTACAAGCTGTCAGGAAGAAATAATTTCAATATTGTGGAAACACAATCAGGATAACACAAGATCTTGCAGCTTCTACATGAAGGGATCAAAAGGCTTAGAATATGATGTTCCAGAAGTCAAAGGAGCTAGGATTAAAACCAAGAATCACCTACCCAGCAAAACTGAGTATCCTGTTTCAGGGGAAAATACGATCATTCAATGAAATAGAGGACTTTCCAAGTATTCTTTTTTTTTATAAATTAAATTCTGGTTTACATCATTCATTTCAGCCAGATTTTGGGTTACAATTTTTCCCCATTTTTCCCCTACCCACCACCCCAGCATAGCAGTCCCACATAAAATCCCCTCATTCAATCTGCTCTCTCCCATATCTTCTCCCATACCCCCTTCGACTTTACCATTAGGGCAAGTTGAATCTGTGTGCCCCAATGCCTATACATCTTATCTCCCAATTACATGCAAAATAGTATTAATAATAGTATTTATATATATTTGAAACATTTAATTTTAAAACTTTGAATTTCAGATCCATTCCCTTCCTCCCTTGTCACCCACTCTCTCTGGGAAGATAAACAATTCAGTATGTGTTGTACATGTATAGTTATGCAAAACATTATCATAGTAGGTATATTATAAAAGACTGCTTATATTTCCCTTCCACCCATCCCACCCCCCACTTGGTCCAATCCCTACTTTGATCCTATCCCTCTTCGATAGTGGGTATTTCCAACCTCCCCTCCCCCCAGAATGCCCTCTCCTCCATCATCCCCCCTCTCATCCCCCTTCCCCCTACTCTCCAGCAGGGTGAGATATCCCATTTAGTATGTATGTCATTCTCTCCCTGAGCCAGATTCAATGAGAATATGGTTTTGCCTTTTTGCCTTCCTGTTCTTCCCCTCCCCTGCAACCACTTCCCCTTGCTTCTTCTACATGAGATAGTTTACCCTACCCTGTCTCTCCCCATCTCCTCTTGCCACTTTCCTCTCTCACCTCTTAATTTCACCCCTTAAGTATCATCCCTTCCCAACAAATTCAACCTGTGCCCTCTATCCATGTATAACTGTAAACATATATACACACATTCACATATGTATTCATATGCCCATATACCCTTCTTCAATTATTTTCATAATGAGAAAGGTTTCATCAGTCACAATTATTGTTTTTCCTTGTAGGAATGTAAATAGTTCAACTTTGGTAAGTTCCTTTTGATTTCTTTTCCCTGATTACCTTCTCAAGCATCTCTTCCTTCTTGTGTCTGGATGTCAAATTTTCTATTCAACTCTAGTTTTTTTTCCTCAAGAATGCTTGAAAGTGAGGGGGCGGAGCCAAGATGGCGGAGTAGAAACAGCATTTCCAATGTGCTCTGCCCCACACAAATTTCAAACAATGTGAAAGGGAGCTCCGAACAACTTCTGGAGCCATAGCACCCACAGAACAGCACAGAGAAGCTAACCTCCTGCTGAGGACAGCCCAGCAGACCTGCAGGGAGCGGCCAGCACAGCACTCTGAGAGCAGGCAGCACAGCACGCTGGGAACCAACAGCGCAGTCCGAAGAGCCAAGCCCAGGTCCGAAGTTTTAGCCTCAGGGCGGCCAGGCCTTCAGCCGGCTGGAGGGACTCCAGAACACCAGCAATAGTGGCGATTCCAGAATTATCAGCACAGATATGCCTAGGACAAAGTGAGAGGTTAGTGCCCTATGGACTTTGGGATCATTATTTGGGGAACACGCCGCTGCCTCCCCTGGGGGCAAAAAGCTGCTGAAGAAACAGCTGCACAGAAGCCATTTTGCAGCTTCAGTAGTGGCTCTAGCTCCTGGTCTGCAAACTGTAGGAAGATCCAGCAATCAGTCTGGGGGTTAATCGCTCTTGATTTAAACTTCCTGGATCTAGATTGTGGTCGGGGGGGAAGTTTGGGGTGGGTATCCAACTTGCCAGAGTGGGTGGAGGCTTTACAGAGGCCACCCAACTGGCGGAAGTTGTGAAGACCCCACGTTTGGGTGGAAGCTCCCCTGTCTGGTGGCAGAGTCCTACTGTGGCAACAAGCCCAAAAATCAAGTAATTAAGTGGCAACATGCCTAGGCAAATGAAACAAAATAAACAGAAAAGTTCAACACTGGACTCCTATTTTAGGGGCAAAGAGGCTCAAAGCATGGAGGAGGACTGTGAGGTCAGAACTCCTGCACCAAAAGCCCCAAATGAAAATACAAGCTGGCTACAGGCCATAGAGGACCTTAAGAAGCAGATAAGAGAAGTGGGGGAAAATTTGGGAAGAGAAATGAAAAAGATGCAAGAAAAGTATGAAATGACAGTCAACAGCCTGACTGAGGAAAATAACACCCTAAAAAATAGACTAACTCAAATGGCAAAAGAGGCTCAGAAAGGCAATGAGAAGAATGCCTTAAAAAGTCGAATTTGCCAGATGGAAAAAGAATCTCAAAAGCTCTCTGAGGAGATTCATTCCTTCAGAGTTAGACTGGAGCAAATGGAAGCTAGTGACTTTATGAGAAATCAAGATACTATTAAACAGATCCAAACAAATGAAAGAATAGAAGGCAATGTGAAATATCTCATGGGAAAAACCACTGACCTGGAAAATAGATCCAGGAGAGATAATTTAAAAATTATTGGACTACCTGAAAGCCATGATCAAAGAAAGAACCTAGAAATCATCCTTAAAGAAATTCTCAAGGAAAATTGCCCTGATGTTTTAGACCCAGAGGGCAAAATAGAGGTTGAAAGAATCCACAGATCACCTCCTGAAAAAGATCCCAAAAAGAAAACTCCCAGGAATATTATAGCCAGGTTCCAGAATCCCCAGATCAGGGAGAAAATACTACAAGCAGCCAGGAAGAAACAATTTCAATATTGTGGAAACACAATCAGAATAGCACAGGACCTGGCAGCTTCTACATTGAGGGATTGAAGGGCATGGAATATGATATTCCAGAGGGCAAAAGAGCTGGGAATGAACCCAAGGGTCACCTACCCAGCAAAACTGAGTATTTTGTTTCAGGGGAAAATATGGTCATTCAGTGGAATAGAGGACTTTCAAGCATTCTTTTTTTTTTTAAACAAATGCTTTATTAACTTCTGTTTTACATCATTCATTTCCGCCAGATTTTGAGTTACAATCATTTTCCCCCATTATTCCCCTACCCAACCTCCCAGAATAGTAGTCCCACAAGATATCGCTTCCTCCAATCTGCTCTCTCCCATACCTTCTCCCATACCCCCATCGACTTTTCCATTAGAGGAAGGTGAGTCTTTGTGTCCCAATGCCTGCACATCTTATCTCCCTATTACAAGCAAAAGAGTATTAATAATAGTATTTATATATATTTGAAACATTTAATGTTACGACCTCGAATTTCAGATCCATTTCCTTCCTCCCTTGTCACCCATTCCCTCTTGGGAGATAAGTAATTCAGTATATGTTGTACATGTCTAGCTATGCAAAACATTATCATAGTAGATATATTGTACAAGGCTGCTTATAATTCCCTCCCACTCATCCCACCCCCCACCTGGTCCATTCCCTACATCATCCTGTCCCTCTTCTATAGTGGGTACTTCCAACCTCCCCTCACCCCAAGGATGCCCTCCCATCCATCATCCCTCCTCCCATCCCCCTTCCCCCTATCCTGCTGCAGGTTGAGATATCCCATTTAGTTTGTATGTCATTTTCTCCCTGAACCAAATTCAATGTGAATGTGGTTTTGCCTTTTTAGCCTTCCTTATTCTCCCCTCTTTTGCAACCACTTACCCTTGCTTCTTCTGCATGGGATAGTTTACACTACCCTGTCTCTCCCCATCTCCTCTTGCCACTTTCCTCTCTCACCTCATAATTTCATCCCTTGAGTATTCTCCTTCCCAACAAATTCAACCTATGCCCTCTATCCATATATAACTGTAACCATATACACACACATTCACATATGTATTCATATGACCACACCCCCTTCTTCCATTATTTTCATAGTGAGAAAGATATCATCAGTCACAGTTATTGCTTTTCCATATAGGAATGTAAATAGTTCAACTTTGATAAGTTCCTTTTGATTTCTTTTCCCTGATTACCTTCTCAGGCATCTCTTCCTTCTTGTGTCTGGATGTCAAATTTTCTATTCAATTCTGGTTTTTTCCTCAAGAATGCTTGAAAGTCCTCTATTCCACTGAATGACCATATTTTCCCCTGAAACAAAATACTCAGTTTTGCTGGGTAGGTGACCCTTGGGTTCATTCCCAGTTCTTTTGCCCTCTGGAATATCATATTCCATGCCCTTCGATCCCTCAGTGTAGAAGCTGCCAGGTCCTGGGCTATTCTGATTGTGTTTCCACAATATTGAAATTGTTTCTTCCTGGCTGCTTGTAGTATTTTCTCCTTGATCTGGGGATTCTGGAACCTGGCTATAATATTCCTGGGAGTTTTCTTTTTGGGATCTTTTTCAGGAGGTGATCTGTGGATTCTTTCAACCTCTATTTTGCCCTCTGGATCTAAAACATCAGGGCAGTTTTCCTTGAGAATTTCTTGAAGGGTGATTTCTAGGTTCTTTCCTTGATCATGGCTTTCAGGTAGTCCAATAATTTTTAAATTGTCTCTCCTGGATCTATTTTCCAGGTCAGTGGTTTTTCCCATGAGATATTTCACATTGCCTTCTAATCTTTCATTTGTTTGGATCTGCTTAACAGCATCTTGATTTCTCATAAAGTCATTAGCTTCCATTTGCTCCAGTCTAACTCTGAAGGAATGAATCTCCTCAGTGAACTTTTGAGATTCTTTTTCCATCTGGCAAATTCGACTTTTTAAGGCATTCTTCTCCTCATTGCCCTTTTGGGCCTCCTTTGCCATTTGAGTTAGTCTATTTTTTAAGGTGTTGTTTTCCTCAGTCAGGCTGTTGACCCTCATTTCATACTTTTCCTGCATCCTTCTCATTTCTCTTTCCAATTTTTCTTCCACTTCTCTTATTTGATTTTTAAAGTCCTTCTTAAGGTCCTCTATGGCCTGCAACCCGCTCATGTTTTCCCCTGGGGCTTTTGGAGCAGGACTTCTGACCTCACAGTCCTTTTCCTGCTCTATGCCCCCAAAATAGGAGTCTAGGGTTGCATTTTTCTGTTTCCTTTGCCTTGGCATGTTGCCACTTAATTACTTGACTTTTGGGCTTGTTGCCACACTATGGCTTCAGGGCCAGATAGAGGAATTTTCGTCCTGAACTTGTGGGGGGCAACTTCCATTTCTGGCAAGCTGTAAACCCACCTACGACTTCCACCCTAGATCACAATCCAGATCCAGGGAGGTTAAAGCAAGAGCGATTACCCCCCAAGACTGATCGCTGGATCTCCCTACAAATTTGCAGGCTGGGAGCGGGAGCTGCCTCTGAAAACTACAAAATGGCGTTTGTCCTCAGCGGCTTCTAGCCCCCAGGGGAGGGAGCCGACGCATTCCCTAATACCAGTCCCAAAGTCCATAGGACACTAACCTCTTACTTTGTCCTAGGCAAGTCTATGTTGATAATTCTGGAGTCGCCACAGCTCCTGGTGTTCTGGGGTTCCTCCAGCTGGCTGCTGGCCCTGCCGCCCTGGGGCTAAAACCTCGGCTCATGTGGACCTGGGCTTGGCTCGGCTCCTGCGCTCTGCGTGCTGCCAGGTCCCAGACCACTGCGCTGGTCCTTCCTGCAGGGCTGCTGGGCTGTCCTCAGCGGGAGGTTAGCTTCTCTGTGTCGTTCTGTGGGTGCTGGGGCTCCAGAAGTTGTTCAGAGTCCCCTTTTACATAGTTTGGGGGGAATCTGGGGGCAGAGTGGCTTGGATGAGCTGTTTCTACTCCACCATCTTGGCTCCGCCCCCACTTTCAAGCATTCTTGATGAAAAAACCAGAGCTGAATAGAAAATTTGACATTCAGACACAAGAAGCAAGAGATGCTTGAGAAGGCAATCAAGGAAAAGAAATCAAAAGGAACTTATCAAAGTTGAACTATTTACAGTCCTACATGGAAAAACAATAACTGTGTTTGATGAAACCTTTCTCATGAAAATAATTGAAGAAGGGTACATGGCATATGTTCACAGGTATACATGGATAGAGGGCACAGGTTGAATTTGATGGGAAGGGATGGTTATTATTTTTTTTGGAGGGCAATTGGGGTTGGGTGACTTGCCCAGGTTCACGTGGCTGGGTTTTTGTTTGTGTGTTGGGTGTCTGGGGCCAGATCCGAGCTCAGGTCCTTCTGGCTCCGGGGCTGGCTCTCTGCTCGCTGCGCCACCTAGCCGCCCCAAGGAAGGGATGACTCTTAAGGGGTGAAGTCAAGAGGTGAGGGAGGAAAGTGGCAAGAGGAGATGGAGAGAGACAGGGTAGGGCAAACTATCTCATGTAGAAGAGGCAAGGGAAGTAGTTGCAGGGGAGGGGAAGAACAGGAAGGCAAAAAGGCAAAAGCATATTCTCATTGAAGTTGGCTCAAGGAGAGAATCACATACATACTAAATGGAATATCTTACCCTCACTCACTCTCCTGAGTAGGGGAAAGGGGGGTGAGAGGGGGGATGATGGAGGGGAGGGCATTCTGGGAGAGGGGAGGTTAGAAGTACCCACTATCAAAGAGGGACAGGATCAAAGTAGGGAATGGACCAGGTGGGAGGTGAGACGGGTGGGAGGGAAATATAAGCAGTCTTTTACAATATATCTACTATGGTAATGTTTTGCATAGATATACATGTACAACACATACTGAATTGCTTATCTTCTCAGAGGGAGTGGGTGACAAGGGAGGAAGGGAATGGATCTGAAAATCGAAGTTTTAAAATTAAATGTTTCATAAGATGTCCAGGCATTGGGGCTCAGAGATTCACCTTGCCCTAATGGCAAAGTCGAAGGGGGTATGGGAGAAGATATGGGAGAGAGCAGATTGGATGAGGGGATATCTGGTGGGACTGCTATTCTGGGGTGGTGGGTAGGGAAAGAATGGGGGAAAAATGTAACTCATAATCTGGTGGAAATGAATGATGTAAACCAGAAGTTAATAAAGCATTTGTTCAAAAAAAAAAAAGAAAA
>WOXC01005727.1:0-59402 GCA_011680675.1 Gymnobelideus leadbeateri
CACTGAAAAGACTAAATAATTGTGTAAGATCCATTATGAAAAATTCTGGAATCGGTAAATGTAATGTTTCCTATCCTCAAGGACTCTTTAACGTTGTCAAGATTAGAGTTCAAATCTGGCCTCAGAAATCTAGCTGTGTGGGGGGCGGAGCCAAGATGGCGGAGTAGAAACAGCTCGTCCAAGCCTCTCTGCCCCCAGATTCTCCACAAACTATGTAAAAAAGGACTCTGAAAAACTTCTGGAGCCCCAGCACCCACAGAACGACACAGAGAAGCTAACCTCCCGCTGAGGACAGTCCAGCACCCTGCAGGAAGGAACAGCGCAGCGGTCTGGGAGCCGGCAGCGCGCAGAGCGCAGGAGCCGAGCCGAGCCGAGCAGAGCCGAGCCGAGCCCAGGCCCACGTGAGCCGAGGTTTTAGCCCCAGGGCGGCAGGGCCAGCAGCCTGCTGGAGGAACCCCAGAACACCAGGAACTGTGGAGACTCCAGAATTATCAACATAGACTTGCCTAGGACAAAGTAAGAGGTTAGTGTCCTATGGACTTTGGGACCTGTATTTGGGGAATGCATCAGCTCCCTCCCCTGGGGACTAGAAGCCGCTGAGGAGACACGCCATTTTGTAGTTTTCATAGGCATTTCCGGCTCCCAGCCTACAAATCGTGGGGAGATCCAGCAATCAGTCTTGGGGGGCAATCGCTCTTGCTTTAACCTCCCTGGATCTGGATTGTGATCTAGGGTGGAAGTTGTGGGTGGGTTTACAGCTTGCCAGAAACGGAAGTTGCCCCCACACGTTTGGGACGAAAATTCCTCTATCTGGCCTTAAAGCCATAGTGTGGCAACAAGCCCAAAAGTCAAGTAATTAAGTGGCAACATGCCAAGGCAAAGGAAACAGAAAAATGGAACCCTAGACTCCTATTTTGGGGGCATAGAGCGGGAAAAGGACTGTGAGGTCAGAAGTCCTGCTCCAAAAGCCCCAGGGGAAAACATGAGTGGGTTGCAGGCCATAGAGGACCTTAAGAAGGACTTTAAAAATCAAATAAGAGAAGTGGAGGAAAAATTAGAAAGAGAAACGAGAAGGATGCAGGAAAAGTATGAAATGAGGGTCAACAGTCTGATTGAGGAAAACAACACCTTAAAAAATAGACTAGCTCAAATGGCAAAGGAGGCCCAAAAGGGCAGTGAGGAGAAGAATGCCTTAAAAAGTTGAATTTGCCAGATGGAAAAAGAATCTCAAAAGTTCACTGAGGAGATTCATTCCTTCAGAGTTAGACTGGAGCAAATGGAAGCTAGTGACTTATGAGAAATCAAGATGCTGTTAAGCAGATCCAAACAAACGAAAGATTAGAAGGCAATGTGAAATATCTCATGGGAAAAACCACTGACCTGGAGAATAGATCCAGGAGAGACAATTTAAAATTATTGGACTACCTGAAAGCCATGATCAAAGAAAGAACCTAGAAATCACCCTTCAAGAAATTCTCAAGGAAAACTGCCCTGATGTTTAGGATCCAGACAGAGGTTAGAAAGAATTCACTGATCACCTCCTGAAAAAGATCCCAAAAAGAAAACTCCCAGAAATATTATAGCTGTAAGTTCCAGAATCCCCAGATCAAGGAGAAAATACTACAAGCGGCCAGGAAGAAACAATTTCAATATTGTGGAAACACAATCAGAATAGCCCAGGACCTGGCAGCTTCTACACTGAGGGATCGCGGCATGGAATATGATATTCCAGAGGGCAAAGAACTGGGAATGAACGCAAGGGTCACCTACCCAGCAAAACTGAGTATTTTGTTTCAGGGGAAAATATGGTCATTCAGTGGAATAGAGGACTTTCAAGCATTCTTGAGGAAAAAACCAGAATTGAATAGAAAATTTGACATCCAGACACAAGAAGGAAGAGATGCCTGAGAAGGTAATCAGGGAAAAGAAATGAAAAGGAACTTATCAAAGTTGAACTATTTACATTCCTATATGGAAAAGCAATAACTGTGAGTGATGATATCTTTCACACTATGAAAATAATGGAAGAAGGGTGTGTGGTCATATGAATACATATGTGAATGTGTGTGTATATGGTTGCAGTTATATATGGATAGAGGGCATAGGCTGAATTTGTTGGGAAGGGAGAATACTCAAGGGATGAAATTATGAGGTGAGAGAGGAAAGTGGCAAGAGGAGATGGGGAGAGACATGGTAGGGTAAACTATCTCATGTAGGGGAAGTGGGTGCAAAGGAGGGGGAGAATAAGGAAGGCTAAAAAGGCAAAACCACATTCACATTGAATTTGGTTCAGGGAGAAAATGACATACATATTAAATGGGATATCTCAACCTGCAGCAGGATAGGGGGAAGGGGGATGAGAGGAGGGATGATGGATGGGAGGGCATCCTTGGGGTGAGGGGAGGTTGGAAGTACCCACTATAGAAGAGGGACAGGATCATGTAGGGAATGGACCAGGTGGGGGGTGGGATGAGTGGGAGGGAATTGTAAGCAGCCTTGTACAATATATCTACTATGATAATGTTTTGCATAGCTAGACATGTACAACATATACTGAATTACTTATATCCCAAGAAGGAATGGGTGACAAGGGAGGAAGGAAATGGATCTGAAATTCAAGGTCGTAACATTAAATGTTTCAAATATATATATAAATACTATTATTAATACTCTTGCCTATAATTGGGAGATAAGATGTGCAGGCATTGGGACACAAAGATTCATCTTCCTCTAATGGAAAAGTCGATGGGGGTATGGGAGAAGGTGTGGGAGAGAGCAGATTGGAGGAAGCGATATCTTGTGGGACTGCTATTCTGGGAGGTTGGGTAGGGGAATAATGGGGGGAAAATGATTGTAACTCAAAATCTGGCGGAAATGAATGATGTAAAACAGAAGTTAATAAAGTATTTGTTTAAAAAAAAAAAAAGAAATCTAGCTGTGTGACCCTGAGCAAGTCACTTAATCTCTGTTTACCTCAGTTTCCTCATCTGTAAAATGGGGATAATAAAATGGAGATAATAATAACACCTGCTTTCCAGGGTTGTAGTGAGAATCAAATGAGATAAAGCGCTTGGCACAGTGCCTGGAACATAATAAGTACCACATAAATGCTAGCTATTATATGAAAAAGAAAATGCTGGAAGTGGACTGTGGCTATTATCACCAAGACACATGAACAATGTGAAAAAACATCATATTCACAATTCGTATTGATTTCTTTAGAATAGAACAATTCAAATAAATCTTTATTTTGGTGTTAGGTCACATTTCCCTCCCAGTGCTTTGATGTAATTACATTGTTATTTATAATTTCTATCAATAGATTTGTGCTGATGCGTCCCAAAAAGGTGTAACTGCTGGTTCATCAAATGCTGAGTCATAATGTCCTGCCTTAATAATATTTCCATCTTCTGCTACATGTATGTTTGTGTCATTAAGTGAAAAATCTAAGGCAAAAGGAGTGTTGACAATTTCACGTTTTTCAGGTTTAATCACAAATTAATTTAGTCAGCATGAACAAATGATTATCATGGCTGCTTTTCCCTTTCCAGATGGCTCTATTTCATAACATAACAGTCAATCTGAAGAAAAATTTAGCACCTTATCAATTTCATATTTATTACTTTCATCTTTATAAATATGAAATTTGTTCACTTTACATTATATATTTTACACAAACAGTAAGATTCACAAGTCTCTATTTTTTTTTAAAGCAATTGGGGTTAAGTAACTTGCTCAAGGTTACACGGCTAGTCATTATTTATGTGTGGGTGCTCATTTTCTGAGGCCGGATTTGATCTCAGGTCATCCCAACTCCGAGGCCGGTGCTCTTACTCACTGCACCACCTAGCCACCCCTTTTAGGGCAATTGGGGTTAAGTAACTTGCCCAAGGTCACACGGCTAGGTTTTTGTTTGTGTGGGTTAAGTGTCTGAGGCCGGATCCGAACTCAGGTCCTTCTGACTCCAGGGCCGGCGCTCCTCAGAAACATTCTTACAGAACCAAGCTTGAGCAGCCCCGATTCAATTTTAGTTACCTTCCTAAGCTATCCTATCAGGTAAAATCAATCTCTGGTCCCTTCCCTCTGTCCACAGCCAAACACAGACCAGCAGAGTATCCCCCCAAGAGGTCTCCATTCTCCCAGGAACACATGGATACTTCCTAGGATGAAATCAAGTGGGATAAAATCCCTTATGTCATAAAAATTTACATGTAGACTTATATAGAACAGATCTCTTAGAATATTATGGGCAGAGAAGTGTAGAGATGACTTCCTTCCTTCATAACCCATCCCATAGCAACTATCTCTAGCTTCTTTTTCCTTTCTTCATCATAATGTCTGATTTCCTCTGCCTTCCCTTTCCTTTGTAGCCCCTATCTCCATTCCACAGTTTTACAAGCTAAGCTATAGAAATAGGATGTCACAGACCTTGGGATCTTCAGCCTTGCATTATCTTCCCATGACAAATTTTCAGTTTCTCTGCTACAGTAGCTTGCTCAAACAACATGGTTAAGCAGGCAGCCTAAAGATTTGTCTGATCATCAGCATCATCAAATTACGGCCATTGGTTTCTGTTGTGCCATTTCATTGCCTTCACAGGGAAGGCATGTCAGATAGTGAACATGTGCCCTATCTGATTTCCTGAAATGACAATTATTATTCTACCATTCTCCCCTCAAATTTAGAACACCTAGGAGACTCTCTTGCCATTTGTACTTCTGATTTCATTTCATGAGGGTCTTTCCATCTACTTATTGCTTTCTTGGCCACTGTACACAACATTATCTGGAAGAAATGATGTTGATTAATTTAATGATCACTCAGCCTGATTTGTTTATAAAATAAGCTAATATGTCTAAGAGGGCCCTGAAAGAATAAGACAGAAATGTATCTGCTTCAATTATGATAGCATTCATGATCAGTATTCAATTCAAATGCTGCTCATGAATGCTAGGCCTGAATGGGACTTTCTACTGGTTGTTGCTAGAAAGTCAAGAGTTAGCAAGTCAACAGGAAAATGAGAGGGAACTGTAAAGGAAAAGGAAAGGTTCAGAATAGGAAATGGAAGAGTACCAACGCACATTTTGCCTGAAGCTGATGGACTATAAGGAAAGCTGAGTATGGAATCCACGCTTTTGAATTCTGGTGCTGAAGAAGACTTTTGAGAGCCCCTGGGACAACAAGGAGACCCTGATATTGTGAAAGATGGAAGGAAAAGGGAAGGGCAGACAGTAAAGGATGAGATGGATAGATAATGTCATGGAAACTATGAACTTAGACAGAGTTCAAGAGGTAGTGGAAGATAGAAAGGCCTAGTGTCCATGGGGTCACAAAGAGTCAGGCCCAACAGAACAGCAATGATGCTGCTAAATTGATTGGAGAATACCTTACTAGTCCCTTTGTCACCTCCAAAGTAGGAATATAGGGGCAGCTAGGTTGCACAGTGAATAGAGCACCGGCCCTGGAGTCAGGAGGACCTGAGTTCAAATTTGGTCTTAGACACTTTACACAAAAACTAGCCATGTGACCTTGGGCAAGTCACTTAACCCCAATTGCCCACCAAAAAGCAAAAAATAAAATAAAATAAAAACAAAGTAGGAATATAGTAATTCCACAACTATATCCCCCAATATTTATCTCATTTAGTTCTCAAACTTTCTCCCTTCTCAACTAAAAACCATCTAAATTTTCTCATCCAAAGATCTGTAATTATCTTGCCATTCCAAAGTCTATGTTTTCAATTTAATAATATGCATAATTTCTGCATGTGGGAATAGTATGATATGACTCTGACTCCAGCTCTTTGGAATCATAGCTTCTCCCCATTTAATCCTGTCATTTGCACCAAGCTTAATCAGTGTCTTTTTTTATTAATATTATAATGAATCTTTGTAAATGTATTCACATTTAAGTATGAGGTATGGAAAGGGGAGACAATAACTTCTGCATTTCAGGAAAGAGAACTATGATGTAATGTACCTGCTTCAATTATATTGGACAATTTAGATTATTATAGGCCAGGAAACATAACTTTTCAGTTTAATTATGCCACAGTGGGTCTTTAATATTCTGGTTATGAATATAAATGCCTTCAGTTATTAAAATATTCCTTCCTGAAAGTGGTTACCATCAAAATATGAATGCTTGCTTTGTATATGAATAGAAGTATGGCTCAAAAAAACCCCAAAAAAATAAAAATTAAAAAAAAAAAGAAGTATGGCTCACACCCACCACTATGAAATGTGCCAGAAATCTAAATTATTTGGTAACATTTGCTAAGATCATAGAAGGACTTCACAAATCACTCTCTTGGGCTCTTTAAATTCTTTTTTTTTTAAATTAGGTCAGTCAACTGTTTAAATCTGTTTCAAGTTTCTTAATGAAGGAAGTTTAAGTAAAACATGTTTCATTAAGATGAAAAATGTTGATGATAGCAGCCCACTGAAGGCCTCCTTGCTATTATACATACATATATATATAGAGAGAGAGAGAGAGAGATTATTACTAATTGGCTATAATTCTATTTTATAGTGATCATGCACTTTGTACACAAGATGCTAAATAATGTATATGAAGACACCATTGCTTGTTTAGTAGCAAAGTCTTATTCTTGATTATTAAAACTAGTGTTGACATTTTGTGGTCATTTTGATTTTGCAAAGCTTCTGAGAGAGCTGGCTGCAAACCAGAAATCTGCAACAGGGGTTCTAACTCCTGACTCTCCAGATTTTCTCTACCATATCATAGAAACTTCCTTACACTGGAAATTCACTTCACCACTGGACTTTTCACACTGGAAATGCCCTCTGCCCTTGTAACCCCTTCCTCTGATTCTTTGGGCCTCCATTTTAAGGGAAGTACCCAGGCCAGCCATGTCTTTAAGCTCTATTCCTGACTCTCTGGACTTTCTCCACCATGCCCCCATATAGGTATCTTCTCCCCATCACCAACCTTGCCCTGCTTATCAGCTTCTTTTCATGTCTTGTCTCATTAAAATGTAAGCAGGGATTGTCTTTTTGCTTATTATTTGCTTATTATTTTTTGCTTATTATTACCAGGCACTTAGCACAGTCTCTGGCACAAAGTAAACCCTAAATATTTGTTGACTTGTTAGATGATTTTTTTTAATGCTTGTGATATTTATTCATTTTAAAATTTGTAATCAGAGACTTCAGTAATCTTTGATAGTGACTAATTTCTTGTCAGTACTACATTCATAGAAAGTTCTGAGAACATGATGACTTACTTGGAGATAGGAGCCAGGAATTAGAGCATGTTTATTTGCTGTCTCTACCATTCAAAAGTGGACTGCTAAAGGGCAGGGCCTATTTTTATACTTATTTGTTATCTCCAGGACTCAGTACAGGACTTAGTCCATGGTAAAGACTTAATAAATATTTTTTGGTTTCATTTCTTTTTTTTTTAAAGCAATTGGGATTAAGTAACTTGCTCAAGGTTACACGGCTAGTCATTATTTATGTTTGGGTGCTCATTTTCTGAGGCCGGATTAGATCCCGGGTCATCCCAACTCCAAGTCTGGTACTGATATGAGTCTTTAGGATTGAGGGGCAACCAGGCTGCCTAAAAAGACTCAACTGGCCCAGGTCAGTAATGGAGCAGGTCAAAGTTCTTATGCTGATCAACTGTGAGTTCAGGTACTATAGTGGCAAGCACCCCAACATCCCCATGGTGGCTGCCAACACAGGTTCTTAGATCTGCTTTTCTAAAGGAAAGCAACTCAAAATGGGTTGACAAGCTTAGTTTAATCAAACAAACATATATCGTTTACCTAGTTCAAGGGAAAAAGGTCAGCACCCGGAACTTCAGAGAATACAGACAGAAGTTTCAAAACAGAAAAACAGACAAGCAGACAGGTTTCCAAACTGCCCAACCATTACATCAATACCAAATCACAGTTACCAGAGAGGGAAGCATCAACATACTGGTTTTCAAAGCTGGGGAGCTCTCAATGGCTGCCCAGAGTCTCATCTGGTCAAATCTCACAACACTTCTCAAAGTGAGCCCCAAAGCAAAGCCGTACATCAGGGATTATATAGCCTTCTCCTGGCTCAGAGAATGTAACAACCTTCTTGACCCACTGCCCAATCACAAAGTATCAAGGTGTGGGCTTTCCTGAAAAACAAGCCTCCCACCAAAGGCTCCAGGTGCACTTAACCTAGGGGCAGGGAAGATCTTTAAATTTGTATTTCCATTACAGGTACTTAAATGATCACTGCAGTTCCAGTCTAGACAAGATAGGGAGATCCAGTTTTGATAAAATAAAATAGGGTGGCTAGGTGGCACAGTGAATAGAGCACCAGCCCTGGAGTCAGGAGGACCTGAGTTCAAAGCTGGCCTCAGACACTTACCACTTCCTAACCCTGATTTGCCCCTTCAAAAGAGCAAAAAATAAAATAAAACCATGAAAAGAAATCACAAAAAATAGAGCAGGAAACATATCCTTACTACTTTTTTTTGTTAGGAAAGAGTTGCTCAGATGAAATGTTCTGATAAGTTTATGTAACGTATACAGACCTCTTTCATATTGGAGGGCTTGTTATCCTGGGGTAACAAAATCTGAAACCATTAGTTATCCTGGATATGAGCAGGGCAACCCATTGCCAAATCTAGTAAAAGGAACTTCCCAAGAAATGGAGCCCTAAAAGTTCAAGAATGAATAAACTGTCTGCTTCCCACATACCTCAAATCCCCAGGCTAGCCTTTCCCATATTTGTTGGCATATGGCTTAAAGACCATGGGAATTGATCCCGGATTACTGTTAGAAGTCATCTCCTGCAGACTAGAAAGGCTACTGTGCTTTTATGGATGTCCACAATAACTTTTTCTAGTAAACTAAAGATATATCTACAGGTTCCCCCATAACCTAAGTAAAAACATCAAAGACCTTGGATTTGGTATAAAAAAAAAACTTTTGACTTTTGAAGTTGTCAGTAAAGAAGTTTATTTAATCATAGCAGGGAAAGAATACTTAAGAAGGATACAGCATTTAATCCAATTGGGTGCCCTGATCTTGCCATGATGGTATAGAAGTTAAAAGCATTGTTGTGTTCAAGGAATGAGGTGACTTCCTGTGTTGTGCTCTTATATTTAGACAACTAGGAAACTATACAGATATTCTCAGTCTTACTAGACCAAGTAAGTCTCAAGGGTGGTTTCATTATCTTTATAAGGAAAAATCAGTCAAATCTACAAAGAGTAGATGGTACTCTCATAATACAAGGGTTTCTTTCCTAGAAAGCATGATCCTAGAATCAATCTAGCCTTCTAATAAGGAAGAATTTCCAAGGTAGAACCAGTGTTGTGGTTTGCCTCATAAGCAAATCCAAGTTTCAAGAATTCAGGAATCTGTATTTCTATCAAAAGATGGGAAATTTCCATGACAGCACTCCCCTTAGATTACACAAATAACCAAAGGTTATGAGGGGAAAAGACTAAAATCATAATATGAGGAAGAAAGGGACATAAATCCTACCATTTCCCATATTATAAATTATTAAAAGCTTGTTGGTCTATGGGAATGGGGCTGTTTCTCAAGTAACAATGCATTCATTTCTATTCCGGAGCCAGTACAAGGTATTAACAAGAGACTGGGAACCATGAGAAGATAAAACCCCAGGAGGAAAGTAGATTTCTAGAATTAGGGTTTGCCCCTTGACAATCTAAGTTATCACTGCCAGGGAGAGATTTTCTGACTCACCATTCAAGGATCTAAACATTCAGAGAGATGATAGTTTATTTGGGAGAGTAAGGGACCAACCATTAGTATGGTTGGTATCTCTAGAGCCAGTAGCTCTAGCACAAGTAAGCCTAGTGAAAGGAAGGCAGTGCATAAGTCCCAGGGCAGCATCCACCCTTTCCCATTGTTCTGGAAGCTTGCACTAGGCTAGAAAAGAATCTGAAGGGAGTGGAGGACTTATGTGAGCATTGCTCTGCTTTTCCAGTAGTATAGATGGCTAACAAGCTCGGCTAGCTCTTCTCACTAATGCCACCTGGTGGATAAATATATAGTGCTGAGACAAAAATCTTATAAGGTAATCCAGAGATAGAGAATGTCGTGAGCTGATTCTTGAAAGAAAAGGACTCTGAGAAACAGTGCTGAGGTGGGAGTATATTTCAGGCATGTGCAGATGCATAGGGACAAGAGAAAGAATTTCATGTTCAGGAAATAGCTAATAGTCCAGTTTGGCAGGAGCAGAGAGTTTGTGAAAGAAAATGATATTAAATAAAACTTGGATAGTAGGTAGGAGCTAGACCAGTAGAAGACCATAAATGATAGAGTAGAAAGTTCATTCCATCCTAGAGGTATTAGGGAGCCATGGAAGTCTCCTAGGGTCATTAGAAATGTCATCTCTGTAATGGGAGAAATATATATATATGAGAAATATATGAGAAATCAGAAACAACTAATTTATAGAGTTCAAAGTAGAAAATGAGATTCAGTTCTCATGTTTCAGCAAATAGGAGGAGTACCCGGGTTTATGGAAGAAATGTTTTATTGCCACTCCTCTTATTTTGACATTTAACTAAATGCCTTTTCTTTGAACAAGTTGTGTTCTCTGACTGACATCATCTGGAGCTCATGAACTATGGCTGTAAGAGACATGCTTTGAAACAGGAACAGCCATTCTGTGGGCGATCCAAGCTGATGGTAGGATGAGATATACCCAAGCCCTATATGGAGATTTTGATGGCACATGTTTTGTAGCTTTTAAGCATCACCTGGAGTAAACTGATGTTAAAAAGATGTGCTTTGGCAACTAAGAACGGGATGGATCATTGAAAAGCTCTTTCCAGAGATTGGCTAGGTGGTGCAGTGAGTAAGAGCGCCAGCCCCAGAGTCAGGATGACCCGGGATCGGTCCTGGCCTAAGAAAATGAGCACCCACACATAAACAATGACGGGCTGTGTAACCTTGAGCAAGTTACTTAACCCCAATTACTTAAAAAAAAAAAAAAGAAAAGAAAAGAAAAGCTCTTTCCAGTTTCCAAATATGATCCATCTATCTCTCCTCCTCCTCCTATTTGTTTCGTGCCATTGTTTATCTCCAGTACCTGTCTAAAATATAAATCTGCTGACAGATTAAATTAGCAATCTGCCTGTCCAGCTGCACATCATACATTCCTCCTACATCTTCTACTTTTAAGTTACCTAGACTGAACTTCTGCCTAGAGAATCAGAGTTCTGTAGAACAGCAAAATGTCAAACAATTAAATGGTGGATATCAATAGTTCCTCCATAAACACTAGCTGACCAACCAGCTGACTCCACCACAGTAATCACACTTTAATGCTTGACTGTGGAATGGAAGGTATCCTGGGTTCTTGAAGGCTTTCCCAATTGGCCCAAACTCTAGCAAGTCCTACCAAGTTGAAAATGGTTTGAGCATCAGACCAGTGAAGGGACTGTTGTCTGAAGATCAGTTTAAGATTCTGAGTTCAAATAGGCTTGTGATTAGAATGATAACTCCTAAGTAATATGCACATATGTGAATATATATATATATACAAATATATATAGTTATAGACATAAATAGCTCTACCTACATATGTGTGTGTATTCACATATATCTTTGCCACAACTAGAGATTCATGGAGACATTATGCTCTGCCTCAGTGGAAAAAGTACCCACACTGATAAAAATCACTAGTGATATAGAAAATTGTTGGAAAGATCTTTGTTTTTTTTGTTTTGGGGTTTTTTTTTGCTTTTTGGAGGGCAATTAGGGTTAAGTGACTTGCCCAAGGTCACACAGCTAGTAGTTAAGTGTCTAAAGCTAGATTTGAATTCAGGTCCTCCTGACTCTAGGGGAAGTACTCTATTCTCTGAACCACCTAGCCACCCCTGGAAAGATCTTTGGAAAAAATCAAAATAAAGAAAAATAGAGAAGGAATTCATGGTGAGGTTTTCATGAAGTCCTAATAGCAAAGAAGCAGAGTCATTTTATTTGTTCATTACTTAAAGAATACCAGACAAACACGGTTGTGATGATCAGACAGAGGGCTCTGTTCATTCCTCAATGTTTTCCTTTCTACAAAAACAAAAACAAAAAAACCTAACCTCAAAGCAGTAGGATAAATTCTGAATGATCCAATCATCTCAATTAGAAGCTAAATGGAACACCAACTTCTCATAGCCTGCTTCCCATGGTATCTTAGCCACCATTAAGGACTTCTTGACAGGAAATTAACTTCCAACTGTCTTCATTACACAATACATAATCAATTTATTGTTCAATTTTCCATCAGGTGCTCCAATCATGTACTCCTCCATTCTGACCAATGAATTCATTATCCCTTGACTCAGGCAGTTGCTCACTGTGCCCAAGGAACAAGATTTCATCACAGCCCCACTTGTTCTACATGGATGCAAGCACACCTGGTTGTTCCTTCAGGGATTTAAAGAAGCATATTTAAGGTAATTATGTCATTATGTCCACTACAATTTTCTATCAGACAATTTTGGATTTATTCTTCAAGGACCTTCAGAAAAGAAAGAACTTGATCTGTATTACACTAAAATTTTTATTCTTCATCTATTGGCAAAATAATGTGTTCTTCTGAATGACTTTTTCCAGTGAAAGTATTCTCATCATCATAATTTTAAAAGAAAGTTCTTCCAGAAATATCAGCAATGTTGACAGAAATGCTGTTGCCATTTAAAAAATATAAACTCTAAACTCAGCTCATGCAAATAGAACAAACAACAATATCACCTCAGTGAGACTTTTCTGGATTTGGGAGAGAAGGAACAGAAGGGGTAAATGACTCAGAGAGGAGACTGAAAATTGATTTCTCTGCAGTTTTATGAATCCTCTCTGATATTCCTTCACTCCACCTCTGAGGAAGAAATACTCAAACCAACTCCTCTACTTGCACTATTGATACCAATCCCTACTTCCTCCAAGTTCTTTAATCCTCAATTATCCCCCCTCTTTTGGGGATTCAACATCTTCTTCCCCGTTGGCTCCTGACTCTCTGCTTACAGAAACAAAACAAAACCCCAACACCCTACCATCCAGCCCAGTACTCTTTCAAGACGCTATCCAATTTTTCTCCTCTCCCTCAACATCAAGATTCTTGAAAAAGTGGCCTACAGTTTCTGCCCCATTTTGTCACTTTTTAAACTTTTATAATCTGACTTTAATCTCCTGCTCTCAATTGAAATTGCTTTCTTGAAAGTCGAAAGTGATCAATTAATTTCCAGACGCCATAGCCTTCCCTCAGTCCTCTCCCTTTGGCTTTCTGCAATACTCTACACACTGCTTAATGTCCCTTCCTTCTTAAAATTTTCTTTTCCTTTGGCTTCTATGATATTCATTATTCCTGTTCTACTTATACTTCTCTGAATGCCTTTTCTATCTCCTTTGACTCCTTACCTTCATCCTGCTCTTCAAAAGTATGGGTTAATCGGGGCAGCTAGCTGGCGCAGTGAGTAGAGCATCGGCCCTGGAATCAGAAGGACCTGAGCTCGGATCCGGCCTCAGACTCTTAACGCACACACAAACACAAACCTAGCTGTGTGACCTTGGGCAAGTTACTTAACCCCAATTGCCCTGCAAAAAGAAAAAAAAAGTATGGGTTAATCGAGTCCTTGGATCCTTTATCTCTTTTCACATCTTTTACTACCTCTTTCCTTAGAGATGATCATCCTTAGGGGCAGCTAGGTGGTGCAGTAAATAGAGCACAGGCCCTAAAGTCAGGAGGACCTGAGTTCAAACCCAACCTCAGATACTTGACATATAACTAGCTGTGTGACCGTGAGCAAGTCATTAACCCCAATTGCCAAAAAAATTTGAAAGAGGTGACCATCCTCTTCTGGCTTTAAATAGAGCTACATAGGAAAAACCTGGAATGACTTGCATGAACAGATGCTGAGTGAAGTGAGCAGTACCAGGAGAACATTGTACATAGTAACAGCAACATTGTGTGATGCCTGACTTTGATAGACTTAGCTCTTCTCAGCATGCCATGATCTAAGAGAGTTTCAAAAGACTCCTAATGGAAAGCGTGGTCCACATCCAAAGGAAGAACTATGGAATCTGAATGCAGATACTATTTTCTCCTTTTTTGTTGTTTTTGTTTTTTTCTTTCTTGTTGTTTTTCCCTTTAGCTCTGATTCTTCTTTCACAACATGACTAATGTGGAAATGTATTTAATATGATTGTACATGTATACCCTATATCAGATTGCATGCTGTCTTGGGGAAGGGAGAGGGGAGAAAAGGAAATTTAGAAGTCAAAATCTTTTTTTTTTAAAGCAATTGGGGTTAAGTAACTTGCTCAAGGTTACACGGCTAGTTATTTATGTGTGGGTGCTAAGTAAGTGAGGCCAGAACGGATCCCGGGTCCTCCCAACTCCGGCACCAGCGCTCTTACTTGCTTCACCACCTAGCTGCCCCTAGAACTCAAAATCTTATAAAAAGTGAATGTTGAAAACTAAAAATTAATTAATTAAAAATGCAATTGGAAATGTTTAACAAAAGAAATAAAAATATAGTACAACATAAATAAAAAAATAGAGCTGCAGAGATTACTCATAAACCTCTTGCTCCAAAGCAAATTCTCTCCTGAGCTCCAATTGCACATTTTCAACTGCTTGCTGGTCATTTCCAAATGAATGTCTTACAGACAGTTGAAACTTGGACTGTTCAAAATCAAACTTATCACATGTTCTAACCCAACCACTGGCACTAACCACCTCTGTTATCCTGGGCAAGTTACTTAATTTCTCTGAATCTCATTTTCCCCATTTATAAAGTTGGTAACATGTAGAGTACTTACTTTGTAAAGCTATTACAAGGATCAAATAAGATAATATATGTAAAGCATTTTGAAAAACTTAAGGTATTATACAAATGCTAGCTGTTATTGTTATCAGCAGCAGCATCTACAAATATATTATACAAATATAACATAATATAAATATAATAAAATAATATTTAATTATATTATAATATTCTTATAATTATTCTCTTACTATAATAATTTTTCTTTCTGAAAATAAATGGGAAATATGGACTGTTTAGTCAAGAATGGGCTTTAGAGATAATTTTGTCCAGCTCCTTCATTCCATAGATGAAACTGAGGCCCAGATTATTTAAGTCACCTACCCAGGCCACACAGTGGCAGAATTAGTGCTAGATGCTAGAACCCAAGGCTTCTGACTCCTCTGTCCAGCTATTTCCACTATCCCAAAACACCTTTGGTGCCTTTCTTAACCTGTCTTTTTTTTTTTTTGTAATTGTTCTCCAATCAATAAATTAACAAGGACTTATTAAGTACCTATTACGTACCAAACACTATATTAGGAACTGGGGATATAAAGTCACATTTCTTTCATGGAAGTCTACCAGGGAAGACAAACTATAAAAATAAATACAAAAAATGGGGCGGCTAGGTGGCGCAGTGAGTAAGAGAGCCGGCCTCGGAGTTGGGATGACCTAGGATCGAAACCGGCCTCGGAAAATGAGCACCCACACATAAATAAGGACTAGCCGTGTAACCTTGAGCAAGTTACTTAACCCCAATTGCTTTAAAAAAATTAAATAAATACAAAATAGATTAAAAAATACATGCAAGGCATTTTTTGAGGGACGATGCACCTTTACCTGGAGGAATCAGGAATGGCCTTGTGTAGAAAGTGGCATTTGAGTAGAGTTTTTAAGGAAAGTAGGGATTTTAAGAGTCAGAGATGAGTGGAGAGAGTATCCTAGATTTGTGTAAAACCTTAGTTTACAAGATATGGAATATAATACATAAGGAGTAGTAAAAAGGGTCAGTATAGCTGGCAAAGATCATGTAAAAGGAAGTAATACATAATAAGGTTAGCAAGGGAAATTGGGGTCAGTTTGGTAAGAACTCTAAATACCAAAAAGAAGAGTTTATGCTTGCTTCTGGAGGTGGTTGTTATTTGTCCTTCATTCTCGAAGAGGACCATGACATCAGGGAGGGGATGACATGACATACAAGTGAATTGGATTTAAGTGAGGCAGGGCTGTGCAAAGTCACCAGCCTCACTCTCCCCTGGAGCCATCTGTATCCAGTGACCAGATACACATCAGGACAACTGGAGTAATTACAAGTCAATGAAGTGTGAGCCAATAATCAAGTGACATGGTCAGACCTACACATGAGGAAAATCAGTTTGGGAGTTTTGTGGAAGGGAGGTTGGAGTGAGGGGATACTTGAAGCAGGAAGACCATGACCAGGCAAAGGGTGACAAAAGCCTCAACTAGGCTAGTGACTGTGTTTGGAGAGAAGAGGACCTATGTGAAAGATATTGTAGAGATGACAACAACAAGATTTGGAAACTGAGGAGGCTAAAAAGTGATATCAAAGTTGCAGACCTGGGTGACTGGAAGGATGGTAGACCCTCAGCAATAATAGGAAAGTTGGGAAGAGGAAAGGATTTGTAGAAAAATATAATTAGCTTTCTGCCTCTAAACAGGATCCAACCTTTCCCAGAATTCTCTTCTAGAATTCTGAGAGGTCAATGAGAAGTACATTGTTTTAAGATGACTTTGTGTTTCCATGTCCACTCTCACCATTTGGTGCATGAATTCTTTGTTTTAATGCTATGATTTTTAAAAAACGTTTTGTTTCCAATTTACTGTGGTTCCCATGATGCAGATGTTAAGAATTTGTGAATATGAGAAAAGAAACTATTTTGAAAACAATGATTACAGTGAAAAGACCCTGAACCAATAGCCGTTCCCTGAGGCTCAACACACAAACCTTCTATTGAACCCAAAAAGAGAAAGAATTCCAAACTTTTCATGCTTTCAGCTAATCAGAGTTCATGTCTGGGGCTTTGAGTAATAATTATAGCAACTGCAAGTTGCTGGAAGAGATGTTTACTCTGAGATGTGAGATCGAATAATGCTTTATAATGGCATGTCACTCCTTTCAAAAGGATTTGTCTTCTTAGTTCTAGCATGTGTGACAGAGGTAACAACAATAAACCAGCCCACACTTCTGATGACAAACAAATATGTCTAAGAATCTTTTTCACTTAAACTTTAAAGCTTACAAAGTACTTTTACTATTAAGCTGCATATTATAGCTGAGTAAACTAAAGCAGAGAAAGGTGGAATGACTTACCTATAGTAAGGGTCAAAACCAAGATTTAACTCTGGGTCTCCTGACTGCCAACCCAGCACTCCTTCTGATCTTTCAGATATAGCATACTGCCTCTCCAGAAAAATGGCAAGTGTCATTGATTCCCATGATTTCATGGTCATGTAATGACCTGTATGTTAAAAATATATCTTGTTCTGGTCCCCTTGACCACCTCCCCACTTCTAGTCAATATAGCATAGTAAGTAATACTATAAATAGTCAAGCAAGAAATAAGATTGGAAAGGGGAGCCTGAAAATCACGTGCAAACCATCCCAAAGATCAAAGGGGCATAATTTACTAATTTTATCCTATATTAACCAGGCATCATATTAAGCACTGAGGATATAAAGAAAGGCAAAAGTACCCTTTCTCTCAAGGAGCTCACAGCCTAATGGAGAGAGCTGACATGCAAACCACTAAGTACAAGCAAGATACATACAGGATGAAATGGAGATGATCTCAGAGGGAAGGCACTAACATGAAGGAGACCTAAGAAAGGCTTCTTGTAGTAGGTGAGAGTATAACTGAGACTTGAAGAAAGGCAGAGATGAGGAGAGAGAATCCCAGGCATGGAGGACTGTCAGTGAAAACGGAGGCAGGAGATGAAATGTCTTGTGGAAGGAGTAGCAAGGAGGTAAAAGTCACCAGACCTAGGGTAATTAGAGGAGAGTAAGCAATAATTTAACTGAAAATGTAGGAGAGGGTCAGGTTATGAAGGATTTTAAAAGATGGAGGATTTTATATTTGATGCTGTAAGTGCTAGGAAGCCACTGGAGCTTACTGATGATGTGAATGATGTGACCAGATCTGTGCTTTTAGGAAGATCACTTTGATAGTTGAAAGGCATTGGGGAGAGACTTGAAACAGGGAGACCAACCAGGCTACTAGAGTAATCCAGGCACAAGGTGAAGAGGATGTACACCAGAGAAATTGCAGTACCAGAGGGGATAAGGGGGGCACATACAAGAGATAATATGAAGACAGACTCAATAGGACTTTGATACATACTGGATATAAGGGGGAGAGAGAAAGAGAGAGAGTAAGAAGTACAGAATGGCATCTAGACAGTTCAAATAACTGGGGGGAAAGGTGGTGCCCTCAACAGTAAAAGAGGAAAAGGGGAGAGTTTGGGGAAAAAACATAAGTTCAGTTTTGAACATGTTTAATTTAAAATGTCTATGGAATGTCTAGTTTGAGATATCTAATAGGCAGTTGGAGATCTGAAACTGGAGGTCAGGAGAGAGACTAAGGCTCAATAAACAGATGTGAGAATCATCTGCATAGAAATGACAATTAGATTCATGGAAGTTGATAAGATCCTCAAATGAAATAGTATTGAGGGAGAAGAGGACACAAGATGGAACCTTGGGGGACAACTATATTTAGTGAGTATGGCCAAGATGAAAATCTAACAAAGGAGATTGAGGAGTGGTCAGACAGGGAAGAAGGAGAAGCAGAGGAGTGGGTTTAAGCTAAGTTTCCAAAAAATGATTTCGGTATTTCAGGGTGAAATTATCAGAATCACTTGGGATGGGACTATCATGTTTCCCTTTACAGATACACAAACCAAAAAACAAGTGTTGATCTTTGCAGCACATTATGCAATCATATTATTTATTTTTTACCTTATGTCACTCAACAGTCTGTCAGCAATATTTCATTAGATTTATCCCACCTACAAAGTATCTCCCATGAACTATTCCGTATTATATACTGATTTATCTCATTGCATCTGACCCTGTTTTAGGATGGTCTTTCCGTATCTAGTCACTCTCTAGAACAATTTTGAGGCGCCATTTCCCTGCCTTTGAAGTTGCAAAGAATGGTCTACCAATTTGTAGAACCATCTGGAAATAACATGAACATGCAATTTAGTCTATCTTCCAAATAAATTTGGTTCAACATATCAAAGATAACTTATTGTTCAATCAATATCATTTTCTCTGGCAGCCCATCTAGCTCAAATAAAATACCTTGTCATTTGCTATTATTTTCTACTTGGCCTTGCATTCAATTTTCACAAACCATTTAACTAAGCTGTTATGCAAATCAACTTGAAACAATTTTTCAAAAATAAGTAGACAGCAGAGAGACAATTGGAGAAAGTCCCTACAGCAGCTCCACATACTCCACATGTGTTAAATACACAGTGCATTAAGTGATTTAGTGGATTTCATAAATGGCATGTAACACACAATTCAGTTGGTATGCTAATTTGATAATCAGAAAAAGCAATCAAGTTGGTTTGACAGCTGATTATTTATAAACCCATGATGTTATCTGCTTGCCATGCTTTGGATTCTCTGGGTAACACAGCAGAATAATTAAATATTACCATCTGAGCCAGTGAATATTAATTGCTAAGTGTCTACTGTCTTTTCTCTCCTCGCATTTAATTAATTCATTTTAAAAGAAATATTTTGGTTCAGTAAGCACATTATTTTTCTTAGCAGGGAAAGATGTTTCCCTTCCTTCATTATCTTCTCTCTAACTTCAGTCTTTTCTAATGTTCATTATGGCATAAATTTCCCTGACCAGGTTAAATTCACATGTTTTCACCTAATTTTTTGGATGTTGGCCAAAAAGCTGAGGAAAACAACATTATTTTGTAAGTTAACTTATACTCTCCTAAAACTATCTTCTGAAAGAATTAGGGAAAGATCAGCCTTTCACTTTTCTACGGCTTATCTGATTGCAACATAAATGGGACAGCCAAATATATTAACACTGAAAGTCATTGGTACTGAGCAATAGGTAAGACTATAAGTTAGTGTCCTGTATTAACCTAGGGCAGAAAAGGAAAAATAGAATGACAGAGAGTGATGCTTAAGCAAAACAGCATATTGTGCTAAAGGGTATTCTACCTCTCCAATGGGTACCTCCAAAGAGAGGTACCTTAACTTCTAAACTCTCTGCTGTTTAGCCTCAAATACTCTAAGGATTTGATTCACACTCAGAAAACTGGCAAAGATTATTCACAATAAAATAGTTATAATAGCACTTTTTGTAGTAGCAAAGACCTTGAAACAAAGTAGATGCCCATCAACTGGGGAGAAGCTAAAGAAATTGTGGCACTTGAATGTAATGTACTATAAAACTGAACAATGTGAAATTATACCGAAAAGCATGCGACGGAGGTGGCTCGGTGGTGCAGTGAATAGAGCACCAGCCCTGGAGTCAGGAAGAACTGAATTCAAATCCGGCCTCAGCCACTTAATACTTACTAGCTGTGCAACCTTGGGCAAGTCACTCAACTCCAATTGCCATGCCCTTCCCCCTCCAAAAAACGAAGAAGAAGAAGAAGAAGAAGAAGAAGAAGAAGAAGAAGAAGAAGAAGAAGAAGAAGAAGAAGAAGAAGAAGAAGAAGAAGAAGAAGAAATTTTAAAAAAGAAAAGCATGGGATGATATATATGAAATGATATAAAATAAAACCTGAAAAACAATAACTATAATGTAAATGAAAACACATATGCTCACACAAAAACACAAACTGTGTGATTATAATGATTAAGTTTGGTTCCAAAGAAGAAAGGAAAAAAATACACCTCTTTCTCTTCTTTATAAAAGTAGAGGACTACAAGTGCACAATACTGTATTTCCTGACAAACTTGGTTAATATGATTACTTTTGCTGAATTATTTTTTCCTCCTTTTAAAAGTCTTTTGTACAAGGAATGAATAGCTCTCTGAGTTTGGCTGACACTGGTTTATTGGAATTCACCAAAAAGTGAGCCTCAATGCCCTGAGTCTATCCCTTTCCTTCTATTTTCTATAACTAAAGACTATGCATATCCTTTAAATCTAGATTAATTATGTCTTTAAGACCCACAAAGGTTTGAGAGGAATGAACAATACCTAAAGACAAAAGGGGATGGATATAAGAGATGTTGTGGAGGTAGATTCGACAAGATGTGGCAACTGACTGGATATATAGAGTAGGAAAGAGTGAAGAGTTAGAAATGCTTCCAAAGTTTCAAAGTGGGAGACTAGAAGGATAGTGATGTCCTAGATGGAGTAATTCAGAAGAGAGGTAAGTTTGGGGGAAAAGATAATTTAGTTCTAATTTGGATGTGTTCACTTAAAATTGCCTTCATACAATCAATTTATAAAGTCCAACAGGCAGTTGGAGATATGGACTGGAATCCAAAAGAAAGATTATGGCTGAATATATAGAACTAGGAGCCATCTGTATAGGGATGATAATTAAATCTATGAGAGTGGATAAGATCACTAACTGAGAAAGCAGAGAGAGAAAAGAGCCAAGGGCAGGCCTTTGGAGTACACCCATATTTGGGGGTAGGACATGATGATCCAGGAAAAGACATTAAGAAAAGACAACCAGATGGATTGGAGGACTGCAAAGAGAGTAGTGTCATGAAGATTCAGAAAGGAGACAGAACAGTAACCGGGAAGAGAGAGTCAATCAATGCTGTAGATAAAATTTTAGGATTTTCTGCATAGATACGATATTTGCAACCCTGAGAGTAGAAAAATTAACAAGAGAAAAGATATGGATACATATTCCAAGGACTTGTAGTCAGAAAGAAGATAAAACAGGGCTGGCTAGGTGGCCCAGTGAGTAAGTACACTGGCCCCAGAGTCCAGAGGACCCAGGATCTGTTCAGGCCTCAGTTACTTAGCACCCACATGTAAATAACTAGCTGTGTAACCTTGAGCAAGTTACTTAACCCCAATTGCTGAAAGAAAGAAAGAAAGAAAGAAAGAAAGAAAGAAAGAAAGAAAGAAAGAAAGAAAGAAAGAAAGAAAGAAAGAGAAAGAAAGAAAGAAAGAAAGAAAGAAAGAAAGAAAGAAAGAAAGAAAGAAAGAAAGAAAGAAAGAAAGAAAGAAAGAAAGAAAGAAAGAAAGAAAGAGAGAAAGAAGGAAAGAAGGAAGGAAGGAAGGAAGGAAGGAAGGAAGGAAGGAAGGAAGGAAGGAAGGAAAGAAAAGGAAGGAAGAAGATAAACCAGAGAAAGAAAAGTAGACAGAGAGGTAGGAGGAGAAGCAAGAGAATAGTATAATACCTTGTCGTTTGTCCTTTGTTCTGGAAGAGAACTTTGACATCAGGTGATGCCATGACTTGTAAGTGAATTGGATTTGACTGAGGCAGGGCTGCACAAAGTCACTAGCCTCACTCTCTCCTCTGGAGTCATCTGGGTCCAATAGCAAGATATAGATCAGGATGATTGGAGATGGCCCTGAGGGCAGTGGGAGACCTTGGCCTTTTTAAACTAAGGTCTTTCCCAGGTCTCAGTCTGACTGAGGTAACACCCATTTAATAATTAAGGCTAGGTAAGAAATGAAGCAAAGAATGGCCTCTTTTACCTAATCAAAAAAAATCCATCTGGAAGGGAAAGATCCTCAGGATTTTGGGCTAAAACAAAATGGAAGTCAAGAAAAAAAGACAGCATCTAGGAAATTGTAAACAGTGTCATATGGTATTTTTAGTCAAATCATTATTATTAAATATTCCATAAACTCAACCCATTCTCCATATATGAACCATCTCACACACATGAAACACACTTCCTCATTATCTCCAACAAACTTACATTACATTCCTTATGGAAAGGATTGTCTAATTTTTTGTCTTTGTATTCCCAGTATCTAGCACAGTGCTTAATAAATTAAGCATTTAATTAATGTTATTAAGAACATGCTGTTGTTCAGTTGTGTCTGACTTTATATGACCCTGTGGACCATAGCACACAATACTGTCCATGGAGTTTTCTCAGCAGAGATACTAGAGTGGTTTGCCATTTCCTTCTCCAGTGGATTAAGGCAAACAGAGGATAAGTGACTTATGCAGGGTCATACAGAGAGGCTGGATTTGAACTCAGGTCTTCCTGACTCCACAACCTGTGCTTTATCCACTGAGCCACCTCTCTGACTTGTTAAGAACATAATAAGTGCTTAATAAATGTTTGCTGAATTGAATTGAGGGGGTAAGGAAAATACAGACTGATAAAATTCTGTATAGTGGCAAGAATTCTCTTTTAGATTGGCAGCTTAGGTGAAAGAGTGGATAGAGAATCAAGAAGTCCTGAGTTCAAATCCAGCCTCAGACACTTACTATCTGTGGGACACGGACTAAGTAATTTAATCATTTTTTGCTTTTGTTTCCTCAATTATAAAATGAGAACAATGACAGCATTTACCTCCCAGGGTTGTTGTGGGGATATAATTTTTGTCAAGCACTTAACACAGTGCCTGGCACATAATAGACCCTATATAAATGTTTATTTCCTTCTTTCCTTCAAGTAGAATGAGTTCATTTATAGTTGATAGCTTATATCTAGAAAGGGAATTAGCCTAACCAATATAGTATAATATTTAGGAAATTAAACCATTCCATGTCTAATCAGACAATGTTGAAAGATACTTTTTTAAACTTTCCTAGATTATCCAGAGATTACATGAAAGCCAAGTTCATACAGTTTTCCCACTACGAGAAAAAAAAGATTTATATTGGTTCTGGGCTCCAAACATAAATATTCCTACCTGACACATTCTGGTACTACAATATCAAAATATAGACATGAGAGGAAGCAATCAGTTCGACATAGGAGGGGTCAATTGACACAATATCATACATGTCTACTTATAATGTTATTCTTTAGATCCAATTCCTTATCTTAAAAAGGTTTTGTTTGTTTATCTTAATCTAGATCAGCATAATTCAGAGTCAACATGGGATATATGAAGTTTGAACTCTGATTAGATACATGTCATAATCTGACATAACTGTGAAAGTACATTTGGATGGAACACATCATACTGAGAAATAACTTTTACTTCCACTTGATGACATAAATTTGGGCTATTAATTTGCATAGATGAAATTCTAATATCTCAGCTATTTATAATACACATATAAAAATCTTCAGGTATGTCTATTAAGCAAGAGCCAATTAGGTGAAGTGGAGAGAACTAGTCTCAGTACCAGGAAGAACTGCCTGTACTCAGATCCCTCATTTGACACATAATGGCTAAAACACCGTGGGCATAAAGTCACTTCTTCGTAACCTCTCAGTGCTGACAGTATCTCACTAAGGTCATAAGTAGCACAGAAAATGCTGGGCTGCATGGGAGAAGCAATTCCTCATCTGGGTGTTCCTTCTACTGATAAAATCACAAATCCTTCTTGTTATCTGATATATGCAGAAAAAAGTAAAAAAAAATATTGTTTGCTTTGTAATCATCTACTTAATGTACAAAAGAGGATAAAAAAAATTTGGCCACAAGAATTAGGTAATGTGGACTCATTTTTGAAAGAGACCAACTCTTTTTAAATTAAACAGGTAAAACACATTGTTTTCTTCTACCACAAAATAATTGTTGCACAGTACTTGGGAAATTGTGCAGTGCTTTCAATGATGCCAAAATTCTCCCTGAACAAAATTTCATAGCTGCTAGCATTACTGTTGTGATGATGATGTGGGGTTATGAATTAGATAATATAATAATCTCCAAAGAATTAAAATTGTGGGTCACCCAAAGGGCAATGGATGAGCACACAGTGGATATAAATATGTAAAGCATATTATCAATAATGAATTGAGTACAAAAAGAGTCATGAAAAATTTCATCAAAAAAGTGTCTCTCTGGTCATGTAAGAGCTCACATTGGTACACATGTGATATCAAGAGACCTAGGGGAAGGCTCCCAGTCTTTGGGTGGCCCATTATGAATGACTTATGGGAAAAGAGTGGACAAGAGTAGGACAGGATGAGTTGGCATGGATGCATTGAGATCACTACTGGAGGGAGTACCCATATCAGTGAGATCACAGATATGTTAAAGAAGTCCACTAAAAAAGTGATATATAGTCACAGACTAGAAGGAATGTTACAAAGGACAATTCAGATTCAGTGGTAGAAAAGCTTCAGAAGAACTCTAGCACATTATATTTCTGACTAGTGTAGCATCAACACAATATTCACAAAGCCAACAGTGACTGTGAATATACTGACATGGTGCTCAATTGCAAAATATAACAGACTCTCCATATATAAGACAGAAGCAAAACATTTATTCAGACACCAGAAAACCAAATCCATTATAGTAGCAAAGAAGTTAATAAGGCATAATACCACAGAAAGCCACACCATCCTTTCACCTTCCTAAGCCAACACTCACAAGCCTAGCTGTCTGCTTGCCTGCCATCCTCTCTCTCCATTTCCTGCGGGTTCTGCTCTATGCTTCAGCAAACTCTTCCTGCCACAGACTCCATGTGATTACATTCAGCCTATTAGGGAACAGGGAAGATCTTCAAATCCCTTAGGCTTATTAAGGGAAAGGGAAGATCTTCAAATTCAAATTCCCATTACCATTACAATTGGTAAAATATCTCAATTCTCTACTACAAACCACAAACATATAGGAACATAATATATTTCAATATTTAATAGACAATTGAGTACTCTGCTAAAAATTGCATTGTGCATTGTTGATGGAGTTGTGAACTGATGCAACTATTCTGGAGAATAGTTGCGATCTATGCCCAAAGGGCTATAAAAATGTGCATACTCTTTGATCCAGCAATACCACTACTAGCTCTATATCCCAAAGAGATCATAAAAAGGGGGAAGGACCCACATGTACAAAAATATTTATAGCAACTCTTTTTGTGGTGGAAAAGAATTGGAAATTGAGAGGATGCCCATCAACTGGATAATGGCTGAACAAGTTGTGGTATATGAATGTAATGGAATACTACTGTTCTATAAGAAATGGTAAACAAGCAAACTTCAGAAAAACCTGGAAAGATTTGCATGAATTGATGCTTAGTGAAGAGAACAGAATCAGGAGAATACTGTACACAGTAATAGTAACTGTGATGAGTGACTTTGTTAGACTTAGCTCTTCTCAGCAAGGCAATAATCTAAGACAATTCAAAAGACTCATGATGGAAAGTGTTATCCACATCCAGAGAAAGAATTATGGAGTCTGAAAGCAGATTGAAGCATACCATTTTCTTTTTTTGTTTTGTTTTTTGTGTGTACTTTCTCACAGTTTTTCCCTTTTGTTCTGATTCTTCTTTTACAGCATTACTAATGTGGAAATATGTTTAGTATGATAACATATTTATAGCCTATATCAAATTCCATGCCATCTTGGGGAAGAGGGAACAGAGGAGGAGGGTAAAATTTAGAATTTGAAGTCTTATAAAAGCAAATGTTGAAACCTAAAAATAAATAATTTTATGTATATGTATGTGCATATATATAATATGTATATGTACATGCATGTGCATATGTATGTGTGTGTGTGTGTATAACATTGCTACCTAAATTACTTTACAAAAGGCAGTGTGGCACTGTGGATAGAGAAATAGCATAGAAGCCAGAAAAATCTGAATTTAATACCCATCTCTAACTTATAGTTGCTTGAAGACCTTAGGCAAATCACTAAATCTCTCAGTATTGCAGGCAATTCTAAGACTCTAAGTTGCACAAAAGATTCTATAATTATTATAGAATTATTATAAAGAGTTTCCTCATTTGAAAGTTCCCTATACTAATGAAAGTGCAGATATATTCATTATCCTTTAACACGCTATCATAATACCACAGGGATATTTTACAGAGTCAGACAAAATAAATACAAAATGCATTTGAAGAAACAGATCTAGATTAGAGACCAGAAGAAAAAGTAGGAATGAAGAGGGAATGGCACTTCCAGACCTTAAATTACAGTTTAAAGTAGTAATAATAAAAATTATTTTGGTATTAGTTTAAAACATATGAAGACATCAGGGGAAAAGATTAGACAAGAAAGAAACAGAAACACTTTACCTCAATAACCCAGAGTTTCATAAACTCTAAAACAAAAATTATATGAGGAAGAATTCCCTGACAAGAATTTCTGGTGAAACTGGAAAGCAGATTGCAGAAATTAGATTTAAACAAACATCTTAGAATATACAGCACAACAAAATCAAAATGAATACATAACAAATATAAGTCATATTGTAAAAAAAATTTTTTATAAGAAAAACAGGTCAGATATCTCCTGCAGCTATGGCTATGGTGTAAATTCTTAACCAAGGAAAGAGTAGAGGCATTTGCAAAAGACAAATAATTTCCATTCCATGAAATTAAAAAACTTTCTTTTTGTATCTTTAAATGTTATTTATTTTTAATTTTCAACATTTACTTCCATAAGATTCCCTGCCCCCAGAATTTATTTATTTTTAGTTTTCAACATTCATTTCCACAAGATTTTGAGTTCCAAATTTTCTCCTCATCACTCTCCTATCCCCCCACCCCAAGATGACAAGCATACCAATTACCCCTTCCCCCAATCTACCCTCTCTTCTATCCCTGCCTATCACCACCTCTTACCCCCTTCCCCCTTACTTTCTTGTAGGGCAAGGTGGATTTCTATACCCCATTGCCTATATATCTTATTTCCCAGTTGCATGTAAAAAACAAATTTTTAACAATTCTTTTTAAAACTTTGAGTTCCAGATTCTCTTCCTTCTTCCCTCCTCCCCCTTTTCCCCCTTCCCATTGAGAAGACAAACAATTCAATATAGGCTATATATGTGTAGTTATGCAAAACAGCTCCATAGTAGTCATATTGTGAAAAATTAACTCTATTTCCCTCTCTCCTATCCTACACCCCCATTTATTCTATTTTCTCCTTTGACCTTGTCAGTTTTCAAAAGTGCTTGCTTCTGACTATCCCCTGCCCCAATCTGCCCTCCCTTCTATCATCCCCCCTCTTATCCCCTTCCCCTCTATTTTCTTTTAGGTTAGGATACCCAGACGAGTGTGTGTTATTCCCTCCTTAAGCCAAATTCAATGAGAGTAAGTTTGATTCACTCCCTTTCACCTCCCTGCTCTTTCCCTCCATCATACCTGCTTTCTCTTGCCTCTTTTACCTTATTCTATCCCTCCCTTTCTCCTTCTCCTAATATATCTCTCACCCCTTAATTTTATTTTTTAGATATCCCTTAATATTCAATTCACCCTGTGCCCTCTGTCCATGTATACATATACACATACACATTCAATTATCCTATACTGAGAAAGTTTCATTAGTTACAAATATTGTCTTTCCATATAGGAATGTAAATAGTTCAACTTTAATAAGTTCCTTATGATTTCTCTTTCCTGTTTACTTTTTCATGCTTCTCTTGATTCTTGTATTTGAAAGTCAAATTTTCTGCTCAGTTCTGGTTTTTTCATCAAGAATACTTGAAAGTCCTCCGTTTCTTTGAATATCCATATCTTCCCCTGAAATATTATACTCAGTTTTGCTGATAGGTGATCTTGGTTTTAATCCTAGCTCCTTTGACCTCCAGAATCATATCCCAAGTCCTTTGATCCTTTAATGTAGAAGCTGATAGATCTTGTGTTATCCTGGTTGTGTTTCCACAATATTCAAATTGTTTCTTTCTGACTGCTTGTAATATTTTCTCCATGACCTGGGAACTCTGGAATTTGTCTATAATATTCCTAGAAGTGTTCTTTTGGAGATCTTTTTTAAGAGGCAATCAGTGAATTTTTTCAATTTCTATTTTATCCTCTGCTTCTAGAATATCAGGGCAGTTTTCCTGATAATTTCTTGAAAGATGATGTCTAGGTTTTGTTTTTTTTTTATCATGGCTTTTAAGTAGTCCAATAATTTTTAAATTGTCTCTCCTGGATCTATTTTTCCAGGTGAGTTGTTTTTCCACTGTTATCCCCATTTTAAAGTGGAGAAACTAAAAATCAGAGAAATTAAATTATTTTTTCCAAGGTCATAAAGCTAATGAGTGGTTCACTGCACTACATGATTCCCTTCAGAATTTTACTACACAGCAAAATATAGTTTAAAAGGAATTTATCTTTCTAGTCAGGGCCAATCTAAGGTGAAATGTTTGATTCCTACTCTCAACTATCTTCCTTACCTAGACAAGCAAGTTCTAGAAGTTTTACCCTGAGAGATTCAATTCTTTGATAAAAATGTAAACACCCCAGGGATAATCTGACATTAAGCCAGAGCCACATTCAAAAGGCTTTAGTGTAAATGGGACTGTTGTTGTTGTTCTTGTTCTTCCTCCATCCTGGAAGAGGACCAATGCCATTACTAGAGTGAAGTCTTGACTTGTGTGTGAAGTGGATTTAGGTGAGGCAGAGCCGCAAGAAGTCTTCAATCTCACTCTCCTTCCTGTTCTTCCCCTCCCCTGCAACTACTTCCCCTTGCCTCTTCTACATGAGATAGTTTACCCTACCCTGTCTCTCTCCATCTCCTCTTGCCACTTTCCTCTCTCACCTCTTGACTTCACCCCTTAAGAATCATCCCTTCCTTGGGGCAGCTAGGTGGCACAGCGAGCAGAGCGCTGGCCCCGGAGGCAGAAGGACCCAAGCTCGGATCTGGCCCCAGACACCCAACACACAAACACCCAACCGCGTGACCCCGGGCAAGTCACTCAACCCCAATTGCCCTCCAAAAGAAAAAAAAAAAGAATGGTCCCTTCCCATCAAATTCAACCTGTGCCCTCTATCCATGTATACCTGTAAACATATGCCATGTACCCTTCTTCAATTATTTTCATAATGAGAAAGGTTTCATCAAACACAGTTATTGTTTTTCCATGTAGGACTGTAAATAGTCCAACTTTGATAAGTTCCTTTTGATTTCTTTCCTTGATTACCTTCTCAAGCATCTCTTGCTTCTTGTGTCTGAATGTCAAATTTTCTATTCAACTCTGGTTTTTCATCAAGAATGCTTGAAAGTCCTCTATTCCACTGAATGACCATATTTTCCCCTGAAACAAGATACTCAGTTTTGCTGGGTAGGTGACCCTTGGGTTCATTCCCAGTTCTTTTGCCCTCTGGAATATCATCTTCCATGCCCTTCTGTCCCTCAGTGTAGAAGCTGCCAGGTCCTGGGCTATTCTGATTGTGTTTCCACAATATTGAAATTGTTTCTTCCTGGCTGCTTGGAGTATTTTCTCCTTGATCTGGAGATTCTGGAACCTGGCTATAATATTCCTGGGAGTTTTCTTTTGGGGATCTTTTTCAGGAGGTGATTTGTGGATTCTTTCAACCTCTATTTTGTCCTCTGGATCTAAAACATCAGGGCAATTTTCCTTGAGAATTTCTTGAAGGGTGATTTCTAGGTTCTTTCTTTGATCATGGCTTTCAGGTAGTCCAATAATTTTTAAATTGTCTCTCCTGGATCTATTTTCCAGGTCAGTGGTTTTTCCCATGAGATATTTCACATTGCCTTCTATTCTTTCATTTGTTTGGATCTGTTTAATAGTATCTTGATTTCTCATAAAGTTACTAGCTTCCATTTGCTCCAGTCTAACTCTGAAGGAATGAATCTCCTCAGTGAGCTTTTGAGATTCTTTTTCCATCTGGCAAATTCGACTTTTTAAGGCATTCTTCTCCTCATTGCCATTCTGAGCCTCTTTTGCCATTTGAGTTAGTCTATTTTTTTTAAACAAATGCTTTATTAACTTCTGTTTTACATCATTCATTTCTGCCAGATTTTGAGTTACAATCATTTTCCCCCATTATTCCCCTACCCACCCTCCCAGAATAGCAGTCCCACAAGATATCGCTTCCTCCAATCTGATCTCTCCCATACCTTCTCCCATATCCCCTTCTACTTTTCCATTAGAGGAAGGTGAATCTTTGTGTCCCAATGCCTGCACATCTTATCTCCCAATTATAAGCAAAAGAGTATTAATAATAGTATTAATATATATTTGAAACATTTAATCTTAAGACTTCGAATTTCAGATCCATTTCCGTCCTCCCTTGTTACCCATTCCCTCTTGGGAGATAAGTAATTCAGTATATGTTGTACATGTCTAGCTATGCAAAACATTATCATAGTAGATATATTGTACAAGGCTGCTTATAATTCCCTCCCACTCATCCCACCCCCACCTGGTCCATTCCCTACATGATCCTGTCCCTCTTCTATAGTGGGTACTTCCAACCTCCCCTCCCCCAAGGATGCCCCCCCATCAATCATCCCTCCTCTCATCCCCCTTCCCCCTATTCTGCTGCAGGTTGAGATATCCCATTTAGTATGTATGTCATTCTCTCCCTGAACCAAATTCAATGAGAATGTGGTTTTGCCTTTTTTCCCTTCCTATTCTCCCCCTCCCTTGCAACCACTTCCCCTTGCTTCTTCTACATGAGATAGTTTACCCTACCCTGTCTCTCCCCATCTCCTCTTGCCACTTTCGTCTCTCACCTCATAATTTCATCCCTTGAGTATTCTCCCTTCCCAACAAATTCAACCTATGCCCTCTATCCATATACACACACATTCACATATGTATTCATATGACCACACACCCTTATTCCATTATTTTCATAGTGAGAAAGATATCATCAGTCACCGTTATTGCTTTTCCATATAGGAATGTAAATAGTTCAACTTTGATAAGTTCCTTTTGATTTCTTTTCCCTGATTACCTTCTCAGGCATCTCTTGCTTCTTGTGTCTGGATGTCAAATTTTCTATTCAATTCTGGTTTTTTCCTCAAGAATGCTTGAAAGTCCTCTATTCCACTGAATGACCATATTTTCCCCTGAAACAAAATACTCAGTTTTGCTGGGTAGGTGACCCTTGGGTTCATTCTCAGTTCTTTTGCCCTCTGGAATATCATATTCCATGCCCTTTGATCTCTCAGTGTAGAAGCTGCCAGGTCCTGGGCTATTCTGATTGTGTTTCCACAATATTGAAATTGTTTCTTCCTGGCTGCTTGTAGTATTTTCTCCTTGATCTGGGGATTCTGGAACCTGGCTATAATATTCCTGGGAGTTTTCTTTTGGGATCTTTTTCAGGAGGTGATCGGTGGATTCTTTCAACCTCTATTTTGCCCTCTGGATCTAAAACATCAGGGCAGTTTTCCTTGAGAATTTCTTGAAGGGTGATTTCTAGGTTCTTTCCTTGATCATGGCTTTCAGGTAGTCAATAATTTTTAAATTGTCTCTCCTGGATCTATTCTCCAGGTCAGTGGTTTTTCCCATGAGATATTTCACATTGCCTTCTAATCTTTCATTTGTTTGGATCTGCTTAACAGCATCTTGATTTCTCATAAAGTCATTAGCTTCCATTTGCTCAGTCTAACTCTGAAGGAATAAATCTCCTCAGTGAACTTTTGAGATTCTTTTTCCATCTGGCAAATTCGACTTTTTAAGGCATTCTTCTCCTCATTGCCCTTTTGGGCCTCCTTTGCCATTTGAGTTAGTCTATTTTTTAAGGTGTTGTTTTCCTCAATCACGCTGTTGACCCTCATTTTATACTTTTCCTGCATCCTTCTCATTTCTCTTTCCAATTTGTCCTCCACTTCTCTTATTTGATTTTTAAAGTCCTTCTTAAGGTCCTCTATGGCCTGCACCCTGCTCATGTTTTCCCCTGGGGCTTTTGGAGCAGGACTTCTGACCTCACAGTCCTTTTCCCGCTCTATGCCCCCAAAATAGGAGTCTAGGGTTGCATTTTTCTGTTTCCTTTGCCTTGGCATGTTGCCACTTGATTACCTGACTTTTGGCTTGTTGCCACACTATAGCTTTAAGACCAGATAGAGGAATTTTCGTCCCAAACATGTGGGGAGCAACTTCTGTTTCTGGCAAGCTGTAAACCCAGCCATGACTTCCACCCCAGATCACAATCCAGATCCAGGGAGGTTAAAGCAAGAGCAATTACCCCCCCAAGACTGATCGCTGGATCTCCCTACGATTAATTGCAGGCCAGGAGCTGGAGCTGCCTCTGAAAACTACAAAATGGTGTGTCTCCTCAGCGGCTTCTAGCCCCCAGGGGAGGGAGCCGACTCATTCCCCCAAATACAGGTCCCAAAGTCCATAGGACACTAACCTCTTACTTTGTCCTAGGCATGTCTATGTTGATAATTCTGGAGTCGCCACAGCTACTGGTGTTCTGGGGTTCCTCCAGCCGGCTTGCTGGCCCTGCCGCCCTGGGGCTAAAACCTCGGCTCAAGGGGACCTGGGCTCTGCTTGGCTCCACTTCCTGCGCTCTGTGTGTTGCGCTGCTGGCTCCCAGACTGCTGCGCTGGTCCTTCCTGCAGGGCTGCTGGGCTGTCCTCAGCGGGAGGTTAGCTTCTCTGTGTCATTCTGTGGGTGCTGGGGCTCCAGAAGTTGTTCAGAGTCCCCTTTCACATAGTTTTGGGGGAATCTGGGGGCAGAGTGGCTTGGATGAGCTGTTTCTACTCTGCCATCTTGGCTCCGCCCCCTTGCTTCCATTTTTTGAAGATTTTACTAACATTTGCCCTTTTCCAATCTTGTGTTTCTGTCATTTTCCACAGTTTTTCAAATTACTGACAGTGACTCTACAACCCATCACAGCTAACCAACTTTTCAGTACCCAATGATATAGCCCAACTGAGCCCAGTGGCTTGAATACATCAAGGGTAACTTGGTACTTTTAAGCTATCTCCTTACTTATCTAACAATGACTGTGCCATGCAGCAGGCATAAGGATAGCTGAGTCCTGGTCACTTTCATTGATATGTGTTCTTCTTTGGACAGTTTTCATAAAGTGCTCAGACTACATCCTGGCCACTTCAGAGGACCAATGCCCAGCACTGAATGACTTGGGGTTTTAGAATAATTCAAGAAATACTGAGTAGCCCCTTGGTCCCTCTATGACATGATGGTTGGAGTGAAGGAGAGGAGAGGAAGGCTACATCAGGAAGGATTTTCCATTGAATCACTCAGGAGATTTTAAAAAGAGTGACTGACCTTTGACTCTCTTTCTTTCCTTTCTCTAGAATTTTTAGCATGTAGCTCTCTGACTCTGTTTCTGTCTGTCTGTCTCTTTCTCTCTGTCTCATTCCCCTTTTTGGGGGAGGCCTTACACATGAGCCAAATCTAACCTTTAAGTAGTTCCCCCACCCCCCACCGCCCACCCCCTAGGGTTCCAGAGTGTATTTGATAGCTGAGCCTGACCACTCTCTTTAGGAAAGCCTTGCTAGAGGAGAAATATTTTGAGAACAGAAAGGATTGATTTACAAAGTATTTAAAGGGGGTGATGACACCTGTAGGAAATCTTTATGGTATTGTTTGAACCCAGCCCTGCATGGCTGAGACACCAGACCTCTTGCTTAGATCTGTTGCTAAATCTGTTTAATGCTTAACTCAGGTTATGCTGACCAGTAACCCAGTGAGATCTCAAGATGGATGCAAGGACTGTGAATTTTCTTCTGCTATGCATTTGAAGCAACTCATGTTTCTTATCTGGAAATTGCATCCATGATGGTCAAGCAAAGTTCCTTTGCCTAAATCCTATATAATGTGTAATTTACAGACATTTAGGAGGAGTGGGCTTACCCCTGGCTGGACAATTTAATACATTCCTTTCTAAATTATTTCAACTTAGCAATCATTCTCTGCTAATATAACAAAGGTTTGGGGGAAATCTCATACCTTATTAATACTGAAAAAAGTGATCAAGAGAACATTAATAACTATCTATATGTCTACTCTTCCAGCCTTACAAAATCTTTATGAGAGTTATTAATACATAAATTGACCAGGACTGAATAAGGTCTACACATGTAATCCCAGAACTCAAAACTCCTTAGTGGTTGTGAATAAGAAACAGGGATTCTATAGAAAACAACTGTGGAAAGACAAAGTGAGCAAAGGGGATTTTTCTGTTTCAATAAAAAAAAATGATCACTGTTTAACCCTGACCATCAGAATTATATGCAGGCCACTTAACCTCTATCTGCCTCAGTTTCCTTAACTGCAAAATGGGGATCATTATAGCACTTACCTCATAGGGTTATTGTCAGGATCAAATGAGATAATATTTGCAAAAAGTGTGTGGCATAATGCCTGGCACATAATAGAAGCCATATAAAATGCTTTTTCCCTTTCTTTCCTTTTCCTATTCAGCCTGAAGGGAAATGAAACTGGCTGGGTGAATTCCCTTGTCTGTAACTGCCTAGAGAACTTTTTTTTTTGCTTTTTGGATGGCAATTGGGGTTAAGTAACTTGCCCAAGATCACATGGCTAGGTTTTTATTTGTGTGTGCATTAAGTGTCTGAGGCCGGATATGAACTCAGGTCCTTCTGACTGCAGGGCCAACGCTCTACTCACTGCGCCACCTAGCCGCCCCTGCCTAGAGAACTTTGACTTTCTAGGCTGCATACCCAGGGTTGTTTTGAATAAAAGCTTGTTGTTCAGGAGTGTCTGATTCTTTATTACCTCATCTGGAGTTTTCCTGGCAAAGATACTGGAGTGCTTTGCCATTTCCTTTCCCAGGTTCTTTAACAGGTGAGGAAACTGAGGCAAATAGGGTTAAGTGACTTTCCCAGGGTCACATAGCTGCTAATTGTCTGAGGCCATATTTGAACTCAGACCTTCCTGACTCGAGGCCCAGTTCTCTATCCTCTTCTCCACCTAGCTGCCCTCTGAATAAAAGGTACCACCCTAATTAGCCTACTTCTAGATTGAGTCAGTGATGGTGAAAGTTTCCCCTACAGGTGGCCATTTTTCAGAATCTTCCAGGGCTTTCCCCTGCTACTGGAAACATGAATCTACCTTCATGGTTTTTCCTGTGCTGGTCCTCCCATGATTTAAATCCAGGCCCTCCCCAGGCTATAGAGAGAGAAAGGAAGATTGTTACAGCTCTACTAACATGGCAGCAATTCAGTTCTTTTCTTGAATATCAAGTCTCTGTTATCCATGCAATGCAATGGTCATTCTCCTTGGCAGAGAGAATAAAAACAAATAATAAGTCAGATCACTGGGAAATCACTTACATTTGAAACTAGGACAGAACTGTATGAAGAATTCTTAATAGCATATTTTGTTATAGCAAATCAAGTAACTTTTGATAGTCAACAAGTGACAAACAATGAGATTTTTAAATCTCACAGTAGATGGTGTGCTAGAAGCATTTATCAAAATTGTATGATATTCTTTAAAAATGTAACAAGAAATATTAATATTGATTATAAATACCAAATAAGGGATAAAACATGAAGACATTCTGACTAAACGTGCTAGACACCCGAATGGAGAATGTTTGGGCCAAAGTCCCCATGAAAGGCTTTCTAATAGATAGTGACTTTCTCCAGATTGCTTTGTTTATAGGATTATGCCAATTTCATCAATCCCCAGGATATTGCACAGCCATCTAAACAAAAACAGCTCAAAAGAGTTTAGCCTAACAATATGCTGAAGAAAAACCAAGCATGCCTGTGTTACATTTGATGGATAGTTGAACGTCTAGGCCATTTTGCTGATCTACCAGTACATATATCTTGAGTAGACGTTAAGGTGAACAAATGCTCAGGCTTAGAATCAGAAAGAAGCAATAGTGTAAGATTTCATTTCATCATATGGGTACTAAACATGGAATGCCACAGTCATCATAGAATCAATACTGTCAATTATCCAAAGGGCAATGGAGAGATGTCTAGTCAAAATAAAAGTCTGGGCAGTGCTTAGTACAGTGCCTGGCATATGGTGAGTACTTAGTAAGTACTTACTGATTGGTTGTCAATAGTGTGCTGATCCTTGGGCCACCTCCATCTGCTGATAAATCTTGGACTACAGAGCAGGAAAAATGTATTTCAGTTCCTATCTCATCATATTTTCTTTATTTTACTGCTTCATCAAAATTACTTACTCCTTTATTTTCTGACTTTTTCATTCCCAAGAGCTCTGACAATGATGCCTTATATAAATAATGCTTTTATTAGATTTCATAGCAAGTATTAATTTTGCCGGTATTACCTTGATAAGCTTTTTTAATAACTATGGTCTATGACCTTTTTCTTAATCTCTTGAGCTCCACTTTCCTAGAATCAAAATGAGGTTAAGTTTACTTCTATAATATAGAATAGAGGGCTTACACAAAATTATTTTTCTTGAGCAAAATCTTAGGAACTTTCAATTATATTTTAAGACTAGACTTCTTAGAACTAAGAGAAAGCAATAAACCTAGAAATGTAACCCCCGAGTTCTAACCCATCTCTTTCCAGTCAATATAGAGAAAATATAATTGGTTTAGCTATATTTTGCCCTATATATATAACATCAGCCTTTAAAGTATGGAAGGAACTGTATTTGTGAGGACTATCAGACTGAAAAAGTAAACTGTTAAGAGTATTGGATAAAGCATTTCATATAGGTAATTTATTTTTTTAATGGCACTGTAGCTATTTCTATTCAATAGAAATGACATTGATACCTACTATAATAATTTTACTCAAAAGTCAAACTAATATGGTTAATTAGCATATGTACTGGCTAAAGTCTGACTTACTTGCCAAATGGAGGAAAATGGCTACCAAAATCTACCTCAGTTAAAATTAAAACATGGCTGTAAAATCATATAAACAATGATAATGAAAAAGTATGAGCAGTAATTATATCATAAAGGAAGGAGAAATAGTGGAGAGAGTAAAACAAACTTAAAGAAAATTTGGCAAAATATCCAAATAATCAAAGTCTTTCAAAAGGCATTCAAGGATGAAACCAAGAGGATGACAAATAGAAGAAAAATGGAAAATATTTTCAAAAACAAATTCAATAAGCTGTATTTTTTTATCAATAGTTGTGGAACTTAAACACTCATAACCAAATATCATAATCCCTGAAGTGTACATAGAGGAAATAGAAATGTCACTATAGAGAACAAAGATTAAAAAAAAAAAGTCAATTCACACATCAAAATTATTCAAGATTCCTTGAAAAACAAAACGTCGGGGCGGCTAGGTGGTGCAGTGAGTAGAGTGCCGGCCCTGGAGTCAGAAGTACCTGAGTTCGGATCCGGCCTCAGACACTTAATGCACACACAAATAAAAACCTAGCCGTGTAATCTTGGGCAAGTTACTTAACCCCAATTGCCCTCCAAAAAGCAAAAAAAAGAAAAAAAGAAAAACAAAACATCTATGATAGTAAACATTAGGCAAGGCATAATATGAGGAGATGTACACACCCCAGGTATATCAGATAGTTTTCTACATTCTTCCTTTGTTCTCCCCCATCTCCCGGTGATACCCATTAACTGTGGGATAGCTGAGCAAATTACCCATATAAATGTGATGGAATGTTATTGTACTAAGAAATAATAAAGGGGATGGTATTAGAAAAACCTAAGAAGATTTATATGAACTGATGAAAAGTGAAGTGCGAAGAACCAGAACAATTTAAGCAGGAACAGTAATACTGTGAAGATAATCAACTCTGAAAGACTTACATCTCTGACCAACAGAATGAACAACCACAATACACTTGATGAAACATTCTATGTACTTCCAGATAAAGAGCTGATAGACTTAGAGTACAAATTGAAGTCCATTTTCTTCTCTTTCCTTTATAATTTTTTTTACATAGCTAATGCAGGAAATTGTTTGCATGACTATTCATATTTGTAATGAGCTTTGTTTTTTCTTACCTTCTTAGTGGGTAGGGGTGGGAGAGGAGGAGGGAGAATTCAGAACTGAAAATAAAATAAAAGTGAATTTAAAGAATAAAAACAGGGAGAAAAAAAGAAAGTATTGACAATGGTAGTTTGCTAGGAACTAAAGGATCTCAGACCCCTCACAAACACCCCAATTAAACCTGAAAATGCACTACTTGCCACTAACTGGCAAAATAAGGACCACCCAACTCAGGGGTACACAGGACTACCAGAATCCTACAAAAATCTGAAGTAGATAGGATGGAGTAGGTCAAAACTGATGAGGTATGGGCTCTGGGAGCCCCCTCCAGCTCTCCTTGAGTCTTGAAGTACAGGTTCTGGGAACCTCCTTTGGACTCTTGATTAAATTGTCTCATTTGATGAGGCATTTGCATGAGGCAATAAGCCTTACATTGTGGCTGGGCCCAAACCTCTAGACTAGTTACTAACTGCTAACTACTAGCCTAGTTACTAGCCTAGCCCTCCATTATTCATCTACTTCCCACCTTTGAGCCTACCAAAGTGAACTGGCCTAGCCCACCATTGTCTGTAATCTCCAGGTGACCTCCCACCCTTAATCACTCATTGACCTCATTAATTCCTCCTAAAGACCCTCCTCAAACTCCTCCTCTAGACCACCCTAGATTCCTCCTATAACTTTATATATATATATATATATATATATATATATATATATATATATATATATATATATATATTTATATATATATATATTTATATATATATATATATATATATTTATATATATATAACCTTCTGTATATATAACCTCCCTATCTCACACCACATGGTGTGAGAGCGCCATAGAATAGGGGAAGTGCCATGGAATAGTGAGAGCACCATAGAATGTCCTAGCACAGACTTACTCTGTTTCTAATGCAAGCAAACTTTTAATAAACTTTACTTTTCTTTGGCTGAGAAGACTTGAGTCGAATTCATTCAGCAGGACCTGATGTGTTGGTATTTTGGGGTCTCCAGAGCAACCCTAACCCTCTTAGTGGGTAACCTTTTCAGTTCTACACCAAGATTGGAGTAGCAGTAGTGGCCCCAGAATCCAGCTGGAAGAGGGAAAGGGTCTTAGATCAAATCCAATATAAGTGGTGGCCACAGGCTCCTGTAGCAATAGGAAACTCTGTGAACAAAGTCTAGTGTGGGAGCAGTCATAGCAATGGCCCTTTGTGTCTCACAGCAGGAGGAAAGTGCTTAAGGCAAAGTCTAATATAGTAGACAATTCAGGAGCCCCACAAAAATTAATCCCTAGGTAGTGGCCAGGATTTGGAGCAGCCCAAGAGTCCTTTGTAGAATGGGTATATTCTTGGCCACCACACTCAGGATCGGGCAAGGCTTGCCTCTTCCATTCAGGAATACTGAGCCTGACCCAAGCACAGAACCCTACCCCAATGGAGACACTGAGGCTGATATCAGCAAGCCAAGGAATACACCAAATACTATGGCATCAAGTCTAACAAAAAAAACCACCTCACAACAAGTTCACCTAAACCTGGGAGAAAAAAATTAATGCCCCAGCCACAAGGACTACAAGAATGCCTGAAAGGAATAAAACAAAAAGAATCATAATAGAATAGAGGAGGGAAAGGGCAAATAAAATTAACACTTTAAAAGAAATTGTGTGAAACCTTACCCAAGAACTGAATGCTGTGGTGATTAAAAAGGTTCCTGAGACATAGATCCCTGGATAATTTAATCATTTTATTAATAAGGTCAGCACATTTATTGGCTCTCTTAAACAAAAGATAATCATGGAGAGTGTGCTCAGTGCTTTTGGAAGAGGAGTAGCAATCAACTCTGATTGACTAACAATTAATGACAGAAAGAATATTACAATGAGGGGCTGAGAGTGACAACATGTCACCTGTGGACAGAGAGACTATCCCAGGCTACCTGGCCTTGGGAAATCTATTCAAAGAATTTATGACCCACTCAAGCCTTAGCAGAATACAATAGCTACTCCAGCTGGATGTGGTCTTGAACAACAAAAGTTAGTCCAATCTTATTATCAATAGAGTCTTTCAAGAGACTGAACTTTTTTAAAAATCAGGACTTTAGAAACAGGGGAGAACTCTGAATCTCCCCAAATCAATGGCTATTAATAATCATTTCTCTCAATGTTATTAAAATAATAAGCCAAACAAAAACCAACTTGATAGAATAAGAAACTTTAAAACAAAATCACAAAATTGAAAAAATATAACAAATACAATACCAAAAATAACTGGTATAGAAAATAAGTAGAAAAAAATCTAAGAATTATCTGACTATCTGAAAATGACCCTCCCCTTGGGGAAAAAAAAGGTCTGAATACCCTATTTTGAATAATTACAAATGAAAACTGCCCAGAACTCTTAGAAGGAAAAGGCAAAGTGAAACTAGAAAAAATCCAATGGTCACCTCTTTAAAGAAAAGCTAAAAGGAAAACCACCAGGAATATAATAGACAAAGTACAGAGCTTCCAGTTCAAAGAAACCTTCAAAGCCTAAAAGAAAGAGTTTAAATACCAAAGAGTCACAATAAGGATTACCCAAGATTTGACAATCACTCTTCAAAAAAAAACAGTTAAAGAACTGGGAATCTAGTATTACAAAAGGCAAAAGATAAAGGCTTATAATCAAGAATAACTTACCTGGCAAAACAAAGCATAAACCCACTGTGGGAAAGAGCTTTGACGAAGATTTACAAACATTCCTAATGAAAAGCCCACAATTCAGAAAACATTTGGAAATAGAAAGGCAGGAGTCAAAGAAAACATAGAAAAATAAATATATTTCATTGAAAGGGGAATATGTGGGGACAAATCATTTACATGCTAATAGGAAAAGAAGAAACAAATGTCTTCTCAGGAATATAATATCTTTAAGGTTCTTAGAGAAAGGAAAATATGACAGTGCATATGAAGGGTTTTGTAAATAAACTATAGTTTATAATAGATGCTAACCCAAAATATGATTGAATCTGGATGTAGTTTTGTTTCAGGGGCCAGTGTCTAGAGAGGATCAAGGTACATGATGTTGAGGATTTCTGACTAGGTAAGAGAAGAGGAAAGCCAACATTAGGATAATGAAAAAGATGTTTTGGTCAAGGATATGGCTACATGAAGCACTTACCTCTTTCACTAATATTTCGATGTTTTAACTATTTTCTATGAATAAGATATAAACAAAGCATAGTCCTAGGTGATCTAAACTCATTTGCTAAATCTATTTGAAAAAGAACAAGTGTTATTGGGTTTTACTGAAATGTTCTGACAGTAAAAATGAGGTGATCTATGAATTATTTTTCATAGCAAGGTTACTCATATGGAAAATTGGGTGAGTGGAAAGCATCTCTGTGTTATGATTACTGAAGTCAAATTCATCCTAGGACATTTCTGTCTTAGTAAACATTATGGTGCTGGGGGGGTGGGGGGGAGATAATGTGGTTTCTCAGAGACTATCTGCTAAAGTATGTGAAGCCTTAGGCCTCAGTTAGGTGACCTGGGGGAAAAAAAAACGAAACTCTGGAAATCCCCTTGTCACCCCACCTGCCAAATAAGAGAATGTTAACAGAATAGCCAATCAATTTAAAAGATTACATGAGGAAGGGGAGGGTTGTGGTTTTTGCTTGGTTTTCAGCTATATAACCCAGCTTTGGTTTGTGTACTGAGGCCTACTCTCCCTGGATTTCCCAGTGACTGGATTTCCCAGTGACTAGACTTCTGCTTCTCTCGAGAACTTTCTACCTTCACTTTGAGAGGTCTCCAAGTAGTCAATTCTGAGTTAGGGTCTCCGTATCCCACACAGTGCTATAAAAGACAATGATTTGTCTTGACTTGTCAATAAACATACATTACATAATGTAAGAGTGGCCATGTGCTTAAGAAATAACCCAGAACAGTTTACTATTTCATTAATAATTTTTTTTTGGAAGAGGGGAAGGGGTTAAGTGACTTGCCCAAAGTCATATGGTTAGTTTTATGTTAAGTGCCTGAGACCGGATTTGAACTCAGGTCCTCCTGACTCCAGGGTCGGTGCTATATTCCCTGCACCATCCAGCTGCCCCCAGTTTAATATTTCATTACTGATGACTAAATTGCTTAAGTTTTACAAATTAATTATAACTTTTGAAAACCCAAGGATGTTTACTATAAGATTGGCAGGTCTTCCTCAATTCCCTTCCCGATCTTGGATGCCAAAGGATCATAGACATAGAGGCAGAAGGGCCCTCAGTTTCATCACTTAAAAGAAGTAACTGAGTCCCAGGGAGGTTGAGGGATTTGTCCAATGCTACACAGGAAGCAAGCATCAGGTAAATTTGAACCCAGGTTCATGGACCCCAGAGCCAGAGCCAGAATCTTTCCACTAATAGTGTGCTTCCATCCCATCTTTCTATGCATCAGAATCCTAATTTTCCTTTGAGGATCAATTTAGGTACCACTGCCTTTCTCCCCTGGTTTGCTCAAATTGACTTATATTTATATAAAAGGATATTCCATACTCCTACCTCATTAAGAGTCAATCAGAGATTTGAATAAGACCTAGATGACTCCATTGCCAAGCAATCAAACTAGGTTCTAGAAAGTCCTTGAAAGATAGTGGATGAAATGGAATGGCACTCTACAGAAGGTTATACTGGTTTTGACTGAAGAGATTCAGACGTGCCTGGAATTAGCATACCAGCTCCAAATCCAAAGATTCCATCATCTGGCAGCAGTGAAGAAAGACTTGTCCAGCCAAGTTCTTGAGAGGAAATCATTTGAAGAAAAGGAACAAATTCTCTGTCTCTACTGTTACCACCACCACTCCTAACTGGGGGATAATCTTGTAAACTTCAGAGGGTCAGAGGATCTAGATACCTCCTTTAAATCTTAGCAGGATCCCCAAAATATGTCAGCAGCAATGTCCACATTGAGAGCCAAAGACAAATTAGGCATACTGAAAGAAGACAACTACAAGAGTCTATAAAGAATCTAGCAGAAAGCTACAACCTGCCTAAGGGGAACTTTACAATTACCCCTACTAAATATCCCCACTATCCCACTGAGGGAAGAAAAGGACTTCTAGCAAAAGGACAGCAAAAGCTCATGAGTTACCCCTTTATTATATGTGCTTTCTGAGTTTAAGAAGATTTTTCCCTAGACTTTGTATGCAGTTGTGAGAGTATATCACAGACTTTTGAGAAGTGTAGTTTACCAACCATTCTTCATGTTGCATTTTAACAAATTTCTCTTTCTAAAGGTTAATGAAGTATGGTTGATTAATTGCTTTCAATTGCTAATCATTTGGGGGAAAACACACTATTGGAGCCTTATTGGCTATGGCATTAGGGAGACTGCCCCTCAGTTCAGGGTCCCTAGACCCTTGAGGGAGAAGGAGAAGCCACCCTCTGGGAACCTAATTTGTCATAGAAGTGGTGGTTGTAAAAAGGAACTCCAGAATATGTACTAGGTTTAAATATTTATCCATATCACATGCCCAGATAAGAATGCAAGCATTTTGATTCAGGGACTTTTATTTTTATCTGGGTCCTCCCAGTGCCCTGCACATAGTAGGAATCAATATACTTTTACTAAGATGAATTAAACGATTCCATGTGGTCAAGTTCATGTAACTTGGTGCTATTGGTACTTGGTAACTTGGTACTATTAACCAAAATAGGAAAGTCAGGAGGCTTGGGGTTTTGGTTTTTAGACATATTGAGACAGTGAGGGGGAGGGAAAATCTGGGTAAAGGAATCAAGTCAGCAATTAAAGACAAAGATCTAAAACTCAAAGAGAAAAGAGAGTCAAGTTTAGAGTCTTGAATAATGTCTATAAGTGGCTGGGATGAGGAAGAGGTAAAGAAGATTCAATGGATTCTTCACTGAAGTAAGAAAATAAATTAAAAAGCTAAAAGGGGAAAAAAGAAAGAAACCTGGCAGAAGCCACAGCTGCCGAAAGCAAAAACAAAGTAAGAATATATCTCAGATTCATCTCAAAAAACCGTGTATGTATCTCTGAATATGAAAGACCCATTGTGATACTAATATGAAGTACTTCGTTTGGTTCAGGCACAAGGCAGGCAGGGAACAAGAGTGAGAGGAAGGTGGGAAAAAGCAATAACTAAGACACATATTCCTATGGAGAGGAAATGTAATAACACCATATGGTGTGGGGGCAGAGGTGACTCCTGGAATGTAAAGTTAAATCAGTACCTGTGACTAGAACAAAATACCATAAATTACATGAAATAATAAGATGTCATTTCTGGGTATGGTTTTTCATTTAGGTTTTTATAATTTATTTTCTGATTCATAAGGGTATTTTGAGTCAAATCTCATTTTTTGCCCTCATCAGTGACTACTGAAAAACCTGTCATAATGAAGATACAACATGAAGGAATTGTAAATGCTGATCTATCTCACCCTCATGCAAAGTAGAATCGGTCTGTCTCCTGTAGCAATGGAACACTATTTAGCAACATGATATGTAACTTCAAGATTAAATAGGTAATGTAGTGCAGTAGAAGGAATAAAAATGTAAAGGAAAACAACACAGAATGGCTGACCACAGTTTAGATACTATAACCAATAATGATTCTGATGAGGGAAGGGTAATAGATTCTACCAGGACTCTGATCACTATCAATGACCAGAAACCCTGCAATTCAGTCTGGAAAGAATTCACCAGGCTCAAGCAAACTTTGAAGCCAAAGTTGTAAAAGTTTATTGTTACGCTGCACAGCACACCGGGCAAGGGTTCTTATGGAACCTGCAAACTTACAGAAATCACAGGTATAGTTTTAAGGAGTCAAGACAGTAAATCAGGTGTCAATTACGCTAACTAGGTGAGTAAGGGTGGGATTAGGGAGGAGTTAAGGAGTGGTCAGTGCTTAAAGGAACATGCACTTTTAATATCAACTGCACAGCCGTATTGCCCATAATTCACTGGGAAATAACCCAAGGGGGGGGGGCTAGCTGGAGGTGTGGTTTTAGGCCTGACACGTCACTAGGTCAGTCAGCGGTCACGGCCAACTGAGGAGTGCCCAGTCTGCCACCCATCAATGTCAAGCTTGACAAGATGGATGTTGGGAACCAAGGCTAAGTATGGGTATAATTGGCTAAGGAGTTAACCTATAGATAGAGCATTGAAGGATTCATGGTGCAGCTGGCCATTCTACTAGGGGAGATAACATTTGCCTAAGCTAAAATGTTTATAGATGGTTAAGTGAAGGATTCATAGGTAGCTTGTTATTGTTTCAAGCAGAGATAAACAGTTCATGAGTTGTTGCTGGGCAGACTGCTGGCAGGGGGAAGGGGCAGAGTTAATGCTCTGGGGCTGGGGAGGGGAAAGTGTGATTTTACAGACTGGTTTTACAAATTGATTATACAGACATAGATCCCAAAGCACCCCTTTTACAAACTGATGTTACAAACTGATATTACAAACTGATGTTACAAACATAGATTGATGTTACAAATATATATACATCCCAAGCACCCCATCAATTCTAGAAAAAAGAATAGTGAAATGTTTTTTTTTTTCCTCAGTACAGAGAGAAACTACAGATACTGATTGTGGCATACACCCACAGATAAGACTGCCATGTTATTCAGTTTCGGGGCAGCTAGATGATGGGGCAGCAGATAGAATTCCAGGCCAGGAGTCTTGAAGATTTATCTTCCTGAGTTCAAATCTGGCCTCAGACACTTAAATAAGCTTTGTGACCTTGGCCAATTTACTTAACCCTGTTTGCCTCTCTTTGTTCAGCTATAAAATAAACTGGAGAAGGAAATGGCAAGTCATTTCAGTATCTTTGGCAAGAAAACCTCATGGGGTCATGAAGAATTGGCATCACTAAAAAAAAGACAGTTCCTCTACTTGAGAAGCTTATAATCTAATGGGTAAAGACAACAAACAAAGGGAGAATGGAAAGGTAGACACAAGAGGGTATGTGGTAAGGGGACATCTTGCTTTGTGGAATTGTAACCAGGAAAAGTAGTGGATGCAAAGTGGGGTGAACTGAAAGTCCAGTTTCTGCCCTCTCTAAAGGAAGGTCTTGGGAGGAGTTTGGTACTCCCACTTTACAGTTCTCCAGTCAGAAAAGAGAGAGGAGACTGAGGGAGGTAGTGTCAAGTAAGACTTGGTCAATTAAGCAGCATGGTGATGGCTTAAGAAGTGATAAGCTAGGAGGCAGGTAGGTGGCACAGTGAGTAAGAGTGCCGGCCTCGGAGTTGGGATGACCCGGGATCGAATCCGGCCTCAGAAAGTGAGCACCCCCACATAAACAATGACTGGCCATGTAACCTTGAGCAAGTTACTTAACCCCAATTGCTTAAAAAAAAAAAAGTGATAAGCTTATCCTGGGAGGGGCATCTTGTTCTTTGGAGTAGAAACCAGACAGAGCAGCAGATGCAAAGTGTGATCCTAAATATCCCTATGTCCAGAGTCAAACCTTGTTATAAATAAGCAAATACCTTTCTGAACATCATGAGATGTGTTTTCCTTGTTTCATAAGTGAACTCAAAATTCCAATTGTTCTTTCCAGTGAAACCAGCTACTAGATTGACAATCTGAAGACGTCAATGGTTACCTTGAGTTCTACAATGAGTCAATGTAAATCATTTAGAACATTAACTTGTAACAGAAATCAATGTTACATTATTCTTTCTGGTGATATTCTACACAGTAAGAGATTTTCAAAAAGGGGTAGGAACATGTTGCTTCAGACCAGACAGAAGACAAATAAGCATTTTGTATTCTCACCAATGTAGAGGGTATTTTTCTATATTTTATATGTGGAAAAAAAATATATATATATATATATGTGTGTGTGTGTGTGTATTTTATATAGCTATTAAGCTTCAAGACTGATTCAGGAAAACTGACCTAATTATAGTTAGAATTCTCCTTACTACAATACCGAAATATCTGTTAACATGAAGAGTTGGACACCATGGAAACAAATGGACAGCAATTGTTCACCTTAGTTTGATCAGTTTTCTTTGTTATGATGGTTCAGGGTTAGGAAGGGCTAATTGTAGCATAAAAAACAAACATATGCTTCTATGCAACATGACTAATGTGTAAATGTGTTTAATAGAAATGTATTGTAGAGTCCTATCATATTGCATGCCACTTTTTTTTTTTTTTGCTTTTTGGAGGGCAATTGGGGTTAAGTGACTTGCCCAAAGTCACATGGCTAGTAAGTGTGTCAAGTATCTGAGGCCGGATTTGAACTCAGGTCCTCCTGACTCCAGGGCCAGTGCTCTATTCACTGTGCCACTTAGCCACCCCTGTATTGCATGCCATTTTCAGGAGGGGGAGGAGAAAGATGGGGAGAAATTTTAAAATTTACAGAAATGAATGTTGAAAACTAAAAATTATTTTTTTTAAAAAATATGAATAAAATTTTAAACATCTCCTCTCAAAGGCAGTGTCTCAAAACCTTTAAGGTGCTCTGATTGTGGAAGAAGGGAGTAGTCAGAGTGTCTAGTCATCCGTTTGATTGAGATATTTTGGAGTACTTTAGAAATTTTATGTAAAGTCTGGAAACTTGGAATCTAGAAATTGAAAGCTAAAGATCTTAGACCCCACTTCGTACTCTATGCACCAAGTTGCTCAATAATCCAAAATAGTATGATCCAGTCTCCCATATTCTGGATAGAACTAAGAAAAGTGGTAAATTGGAAAAACAGAATGGCATCCATCTCTGAATAATCAAATTAATTAAATAACTCAGTTAATGAATACAATGTTGATTGAATATCTACTATGTGTCAGGTCCTATGATTGGTATGGTGGAATTACACTTTTTTTAAATGACCCTTGGAATGCAACATAGAGTTATATCTGGAGAAGTTTTATGAGAACCCTCTCAAAGAGAGAAAAGGACCTTAGGCACAAGGAATCTTGAGTCACTCAACCCCCATATATTTTCTACATGTATATCTGACCACCTCGATACTTTGAGTTTGAGCCCACTCTTCTCAAAGACCTGTACAGCAGGAGAGTGTCCCCCTAGTATTGGGACAAATATTTATAACTATTGTTCTTACTATACAATACGTCAGTAAATATCTTTCTCAAAAAGCTGATAGATCTACTGGTTAATTGATAAAAAGGAGGAGCTAGAGTGTTAGAAATCTTAGTCCATAAGAATTACCCTTAAGACCCTGAGAATAGTAGTCATCCTTTCCCTGAGGAAATTAAACTTCCAGTGTGAGTGTGGTTCTGGTAAGTACACAATTACTCAGTAACCTTGGGTATCGGAGAGCTAAAGACTTGGTGACTTGCCCAGTGTCAACAGAGCCAATATATATATTAGAGTCAGAACTTGAACACAGAGCTTTCTGACACAGAAGTCAGCTCTCTATCATGCTTCCTACTTTCCTTTCCCCACACAACTGTTTTGTATATATATATATATATATATGGTAATTTTTATTGGGGGAGTGGGATTTGTGTGAAGTACTAGCAACTAGGTCAGGAAAGGATTCATGTACATAGTGGCACTTGAACTGAGTTTTAAAAGAAACAAGACTCTAAGAGGTGAAGGTGAAAGGAAAGTACATTCTAAGAACAGGACAAAAACAAGTACAAGACAATATAAAAGAAATACCAAAGGAATGGTAAAGACAGTAATGACTAGAGCACAGAAAATAATAATTGAGATTGGGGGTGATTAAAGAAAGTTTCATAGAAGAGATGAGAAATAAGGTGGAGCTTGAAGTATGAGTAAAATTCAGGTAGGTGAACAATTTGGGAGGACAATTTGGCAAGAGAAAATTCCAACCAAAGTTGGAAATCATAAATTTTGCCAAGGGGAACATATGTCTTCTCTCTGAAGTTATGCATAGTCTAAATTCCAAGAAGAGAATATCTTCCTAGAAAATATTCCAGACAGGAAATTTCTCTGCCCCCTATCCTAGGGGAATGCTCTGTTCCTTGGGTACCTCCATGAGAAGTTAGCACAATTCTGTATCAAATGCATTATTTCCCTTTTCAAGCTTTTTCTTCTCTCCAGTTGAAAAACAATTACAATACATTTTCATGCATCATCAAAACTGTGACATCTGACATATCAGAAAAATTCAGGTTGACTGTCAGTGAAACATTACCTAAAAGTAAAATACCAATTGAAACTTTCTCAGTGCAGGTCCTAAGTAATGCCACAGAAGCAAGAAAATCTGGAAATAAAGCCTGCTGACCAGGGCAGGTACAATAGAGCTATCACTTTCTTTGGAGTAGTAAACCCAGAATTCTAATAAGTAACATTGGCATCAGAGGTGAACAGCACAAGATGGTGTCCATGACAAGTGGTACTAAATTAAACAAGCTTTTTAATTGATTTTGCCATTCATGTTGTGAATATAAGAAATAAGTCCAATTCTGTTAAGCAGGATGGAAGAATTGGAACCCTATATATAGGTAGAGATCCTGGGTCTGAGCCCTATGAGGAAAGACCTTGGACACTGGGTGCCATGGCAGGAAAGACACCAGGCATCACTGTGAGTAGACAAAAATCCAGGGGGACCTGAAGGCAACTGTTGGGGAATTTTTTATGAGAGGTAGGAGGAGAACAAGGCAAAGCCAGGGAAGAGTTCACCTGGTGTGCTTTGTGGTATGAGGATGGGGGAGTGGGGGTGGGGCAAGAGGTCATCTGGTAACATCCAATTTAACTGGGTTTTGTTATTGTGGTAGTGGTGGTGATGGTGATGGTGGTTCAGTAGTTTCAGTCATGTCTGACTCTTTGTGACCCCATTGGTGTTTTCTTGGCAAAGATATTGGAGTGGTTTGCCAATTTCTTCTCCCACCCATTTTATAGATGAGGACCCTGAGGCAAACAAGATCAAGTGACTTGCCCAGGGTCACACAGCTAGTAAGTGTCTGAGGGCAAATTTGAACTCAGGAAGATGAGCCTGACTCCACTGCTCCACCTAGCTGCCCCAGACATTATCTCCATTCTGATACAAACACCATGCCCAAGGAAGACAGCATCTATCTCTCACATTCATTCATATGGCTGCCTGGTTACACTTCAGCAGATCATCAATGTCCATTACTATCATCTTTCCTCCTCTGACTAGTCATGAGGGGCATCTTTCCTGGTGAATTCTGTCAATCCACATCATCACTTATTGAAGCATATTCCTTGACTTTTATGTAGTCAATAGACAAAATTAATGACATGCTTCCAAATATCTCCTCCTTTAGATTCTGAGATACTGAATTGTAGTGAGTACAGTCTCTTAAGGCCCTTTAAGCAGGTAAAGATTAGTTTTTCCTTAGAAAACTATCCTCAAGATTTAATTGACTCGGAGGACTAAGACTAGGCTATAGACAAAGCTTCCTGATCACCAAAGAACAAGTCAGACAAAAGTGACTAAAGCTCTTCCCTCAGGTTTCTAAACACAGATCAGCAGCATAACCAACACTGGTCCAGGAAAGTTCACTCAGCTGAATCAAAGCTATATTCTGAATAAAGAACCCTTCCTTGTTCTGAATGTTCTCTTAAAGTTAAGTAAGCTTCCCTTGGTTGAATATTAAATGAACTTACAGCCTCCCATTTCATTCCAATTTCAAACCTACTGGATTGGCCTAGTTAGTCCTGGCCTACAAGACACACTCTCCTGGCTCCTTCCTATCTGTCTAACTGCCCTTCTCTGTTTGCTTCACTGGCTATATGTCCTTTTCCAAACTCCTCAAGGCAAATGCTCTGAAATATTCTGTCCTTGCTCCCCATCTTTTCCTATACTTTCTGTCTCTCTTATGAATGTCAGGACCTCACAAATCTCCACCTTAGGTCCTTTCTCAGAAAGCCAGACCCATTTGCAACTATCTACATGATATTTCTACCCAAATATCCCACTAGCTGCTCAAACTCAACATGATCTACACTGAACTTATTATCTTTCCTCCAGAATTTATATCACTGACTCTCTCAGTGGAATCATCATGCACCAGTCTACTCAAAATTAACTGAGATGAATGAAAAGTCCAAGAGACAGAGTTTCTGAGTAATTAATAATCAATTTATTAATTAGGCTAGCTAATAATCAATAAATTGGTGGTCAGTGGTTTTTCTCGATAACTAAAGACAAAACCATGGAGAATAAGTGCCCCTGGTAGGTGGAAATCAACCCTGATTGGCAAAAAATTAATGAGGGGATAGACTCCCCCTGCTGAGAATATGCTTAGATCACAAGATTCAGCCACCTCTAAACAATTTGGACAAAGGAATCCATCTCTATACAGACCACTCTGGTTGACTTTCTTTCTCATGTGCTGGGTTCCCCTAGACTCCAATGGAGGAGTGCAAGGGCATGGGTTTGATACTTTGGGGCTAAAATTCACCTAGATTAAGTTCTGTTTATACCATAAACAAAAGTGTGGTCTCCTAGTTCAGGGCTTCTTAAACTTCTTTCACGACCCCTTTTTGCTTGTGGCCTGAGGGCATCCAGGAGTACAAAGTGTGTATGCTTTCTGTTCAGCACCAAGGCTGAAGTAAAGTTGCATGATGCAACATGGGCAACCACTGCCAGAAACATCTCAGATCCATTACGAGTTTGATTTTTCATTAATTTTTGGTTGTTGCATGTTCAGAAACCTTTTACTGTTGGCAAATTTTTCGATACCCCACATGGGGTAGCAATCCACAGTTTAAGAAGCACTGTGAGTGGGGTCCTGCCCAAGATCTCGAATGTATCCCAGGCATCAGGCCTTTTCGACTCAACTGAATACAGCCCAACTCCATGCCAAGTGGGTTCTTTATTCTCCATGGTCTGTCTTTATGGGTAACTCTTTCCCTCCTAGTTAATTTACCTCTACTACTTCCACCACAATCTGCCCAGGAAAGGGAAAAAGGGAACAGGTGCCTTCCAGGATCCCACATGGCCCTGTACCAAAGGAAGAATAAGAGAGAGCCCCATTACATGAGATAATTTTGTAAAGAACTTGGCATAATGCCCAGGACATAGCAGGAACTTAAAATAAATGTTTGTTCTTCTCCCTCCACTCCTATCCCAGACATAGGCTTACCTAGGAGTTCAGAAGCTCACAGCTTTGGGGTGGGGGAGAGAAGAGCACCCTAATTTCTTTCTAATTATATCTCTGAAGATGATCTCAGACAACAGGGTAGGATTATTCAAATCACACTAGGTGGTTGGTTGAAGGAAGCTTTGCATTCTCAGAATCTTCTAGCATATATTTCCTAAGGATACTATCCATTTTGAGAGTAATAAGGGAGAAAATCCAAGTACCAGCTACATGTATTTCTTTTTTTTTTTTTAAGCAATTGGGGTTAAGTAACTTGCTCAATGTTACATAGCCAGTCATTATTTATGTGTGGGTACTCATTTTCTGAAGCTGGATCTGATCCCAGGTCCTCCCAACTCCAGGGTCAGCGATCACTGCACCACCTAGCCACCCCTACATGTATTCTTAAAGGATGAAACACTGAAAAGTTCAATATAAATGAGCAATTCTGCATTGACAAACTTTAAATAATCATTCATATGAAGTCTATTTTAAAATACCAAAATACTGCTGTTTGTCATCTTTGTGGACATTCGATGTTAAAACAAGTTTGAGTGTTTTAGGACTAAATTGTTTTTGTCATGAATTTTAAATATATTTATTAAACACCTACTTTGTGCTCAGAATTGCTCCTTCCACAGTTAGAAGAGAAGACATGACCTTAATGCCTTAAGATTTCAACTGCTTTTATAAAATACCTGCTTCATTTTCACCTTGAGATTTGCTGTCTAAACCTATTACTTATTCATTCCCTGTCTTACTATTTGAAGAAATTTGTTTTGATTTCCTTATCAATTTTTCCAATCAAAAAAATCATAGGACATATTTTTTGCCACCATCTCATCTCTAATCAAAAGAATAAATAATTTTTTTTCATTCAACCAGACATGAGGAGTCTAGTACAGTATATGAATGATATTCATCTGCTGTATCTCAGGAACTTTCACACCAGAGAGGAAGTAAAAATAGATAGTGCCAGACTAAAATTCTCTACTATTGCTCTTTCATAATTTTTTACCCCTTAGCAATTTTATCTCAAATAATGAGAATAGCAATATCTGCCAAAGCAACTAGTCTAGTCCATCACATAACTAATTTTGTTTAAGCTGCAGGGATGTATTCAGAGGAAGTGCTGACACTTCCAAGAGAATTTCTTTCTGACAGATGAAAGCTAAGAAACCAAACAGGGAAAGAGATGCCAATGATGAATTGTACAAATGTTTCCTTTCCATTGCTTTACCTTTTGCGTTTATAAACCCTTAGAGGGACCTTAAGTCAATTACTGCTCCCCAGCCCCAATGCACTCCCAGTATACCAATTCCATCTATATTAATCACAGTATAAAAACTCACTAACACAGATATAGAACCAAAGTACAATTTATGGTCTCAGAATTGCTTAAGGAACTCAGAGGTCAAGTGACTTGGCTAGGGTCACACCACTAATATGTGTCAGAGGCAGGACTATACTATGCTGCCTCTCATTCAGGAGTGATTAAGATCTATAATTGAACTAATACATACATATTATAAACATATACGATTTATCCTTATCCTCCCTACCTCTTAATGTAGTCACAGAATGAAGTTCCACATGAGATAGTATCAACAAAATTCATCCCATACCCTGATCTCTTTATAAGATGCAAATACTTCTCTGATTGGGTCAAGAAGGCAATTGACTCAGTAAGAGGTCAATGACACTTCTAGATCTTTAAATGGCTGAGCTCTGGATGAGAATGAGTAGAGAGCTATAAAGGGGGCAGCAAGATGGCAATGCATATTTTCAAGAAATGAAATGAATCAATAACATTTTATTTAACTAGCATACATTTTAGCCATGACAATTTCACATAGAATAAAAGTTTTCATTAGCTATTGAGACTATTTTCCATATTAATGAGATTAATTTAATTTAATTAATGAAATTTCCTATGTGTCTCCTATGTCTTCCTATGAAATCTCATTTATGCTAATTAAATAAACCCTTGTTGAAAATTTCAGGAGGCGGAGCCAAGATGGCAGAGTAGAAGCAGGAAATTTTGTGAGCTCCCACACCAACCACCTTTATTACCTGTAAAATGACTCTGAACAAATTTTAGAGCTACAGAACCCACAAAGTGACAGAGAGTAACAAATCTCCCACTGAAGGCAGCCTAGCAGGCCAACAGGAAGGGTTTATCGCACCAGACTGGGAGCCAAGCACAGTCCCACGTGAACCATGTGGCCTGGCACCAGGCTGCCCCAACCAGCAGCCCAGAGAGGCCAGAGCAGACTTCAGGAGAGTGAATCACCAGCAGCTGTGGTGGTTTCCATACTTCTCAACCCATAAATGCCAAAGAGAAAGTAAAAGGCCAGTGGGAACTATATTGGAACTGGGTAACAGAAGAGTGTGGTCCAGCCCCTGCCCCAGGGGCAAGAGGTAGTGGAGGCTAGGCAGCTGCCCCATGGCTATCTCCAGAGCTCCTGGCCTGCATAGGAACCATTTTAGACCATATAGGTTCTTTTTATTTTTCCTTAATCATCTTTGGAAATAGACTAGGTAGTGGTATTGCTGAGTCAAAGGGTGTGGGTAGTTTAATTACTCTTTGGGAATAATTTTAGGTTACTCTCAGGGAGCCATCTTCAGTCATCCTGATCCATATCTTGCCATTGGACTCAGTTGGCTCCTGAGGAGAAAGTGAGGCAGTGACCTTGCACAGCCCTCCCTCACTTAAATCCAATTCACTCCCAAGTTAGGGCATTACCTTCCTGATGGTATAGTGTTCTTCAAGAATGAAGAACAAACAATCCCCTGTAAGTAGTACAGGCTGCCCCACTGGGGACCCAAGTGACCAGTTCCAGTTGGGCAATGCAGTTCTTCTCTCCCTTTCTTCCTCTTCTCCTCTTCAGGCGATGCCTCAGTCAAACTGAGAGTTGGGAAAGACCTTAGCTTAAAAAGGCCATGGTCTCCCACTGGCCCCAACATGATCTCCACTCATCCTGATCTATATCTTGCCACTGGATCCAAATGGCTCCAGAGGAAAAAGTGAGGCTGGTGATTTTGCATAACCATTCCTCACTTAAATCCAATTCACTTGCAAGCCATGTCATCATCTTCTTGATGCCATGGTCTTCTATGAGAACATAGGACACACAACAGGTTGCTCTCCAAAATGGTTGTATCAGTTCATGATTCCATCGATAATGAATTCATGTCCCAATTTTTCCTCATCCCCTACAACATTTGTTGCTTTCCTCTTCAATCGTTTTAGCAAATCTGGTAGGTTATAAAATGATATTTCAAGGTTGTTTCAATTTGCATTTCTCTAATCAATAATGATTTAGAACATTTTTTCATGTCTATAAATTGTTTTGATTTCTTCATTGGAAAACTGCCTCTTCTATCCCCCACCCCACCCCACTTGATCTCACTAGCTCCCTTGGATCTAATTATCTCTATGGAGGAGGTAAGGAGTAAAGGAAAGATCCAAAAGGCTGCTAGTACTGGTGACAGGCTTTACAACTCCCTTTCCTCTAGTTTTATGTCATCTTGTAAACAGCTATGCCTTTTTTCCCCTTTAAGTCTGTTATAACTTCTGATTTAATTTGTGGCTTTGAAAGGGTTTTCCCTTACATAAAACCTAAGATAAACCCTAACTACTGTGCATTGCTTATATTCACTGCTATTATATACTGTACTTTCCATTCCCAATGCCACCATCTTAGTCTAGATTCACTACTTCACACCTCTTTATTACACTAATCTCCTCCTCTCCATCATTCTCTCTCTATTTCTCCCACTGCATCTGGGGCCACCTCCTGTTGTCCTGATCCATCATATCTGGTCACTCGAACCAGAAGTAAAAGTGAGGCTGGTGACTTTGCACAGCCCTCCCTCACTAGAATCCAATTCACTTGTATGGCATGACATTACCTTCCTGATGTCATGGTCATCTCCAAGAAGGAAGGACAAACAGTAGCAGCTGAGAGAATGATTACTAATAAGCAATTACAGGGGAAATCCACTTTTCCCCATCCTGTTTCCTTGGTCAAAATGCAGCCTTTGGGGGGGCGGAGCCAAGATGGCAGAGTAGAAACAGCTCATCCAGGCCACTCTGCCCCCAGATTCCCCCCAAACTACGTAAAAGGGGACTCTGAACAACTTCTGGAGCCCCAGCACCCACAGAATGACACAGAGAAGCTAACCTCCCGCTGAGGACAGCCCAGCAGCCCTGCAGGAAGAACCTGTGCGGCGCTCTGGGAGCCAGCAGCACATGCAGAGCACAGAGCGCAGGGAGTCGAACTGAGTGGAGCCCAGGTCCCCGTGAGCCAAGGTTTTAGCCCCAGGGCGGCAGGGCCAGCAGCCGGCTGGAGAGACCCCAGAACACCAGCAGCTGTGGCGACTTCAGAATTATCAACATAGACATGCCTAGGACAAAGTAAGAGGTTAGTGCCCCATGGACTTTGGGACCAGCATTTGGGGAATGTGTTGGCTTCCTCCCCTGGGGGGCCAGAAGCCGCTGAGGAGACACGCCATTTTGTAGTTTGCAGAGGCAGCTCCAGCTCCTGGCCTGCAATTAATCGTAGGGAGATCCAGCGATCAGTCTTGGGGGGTAATCGCTCTTTGCTTTAACCTCCCTGGATCTGGATTGTGATCTGGGGTGGAAGTTGTGGGTAGGTTTGCAGCTTGCCAGAAACAGAAGTTGCCCTTCCACACGTTTGGGACAAAAATTCCCCTATCTGTCGGCAAAGCTATAGTGTGGCAACAAGCCCAAAAGTCAAGTAATTAAGTGGCAACATGCCAAGGCAAAGGAAACAGAAAAATGCAACCCTAGACTCCCATTTTGGGGGCATAGAGCGGGAAAAGGACTGTAAGGTCAGAAGTCCTGCTCCAAAAACCCCAGGGGAAAACATGAGCGGGTTGCAGGCCATAGAGGACCTTAAGAAGGACTTTAAAAATCAAATAAGAGAAGTGGAGGAAAAATTGGAAAGAGAAATGAGAAGGATGCAGGAAAAGTATGAAATGAGGGTCAACAGCCTGACTGAGGAAAACAACACCTTAAAAAATAGACTAACTCAAATGGCAAAGAGGCCCAAAAGGGCAATGAGGAGAAGAATGCCTTAAAAAGTCGAATTTGCCAGATGGAAAAGAATCTCAAAAGTTCACTGAGGAGATTCATTCCTTCAGAGTTAGACTGGAGCAAATGGAAGCTAGTGACTTTATGAGAAATCAAGATGCTGTTAAGCAGATGCAAACAAATGAAAGATTAGAAGGCAATGTGAAATATCTCATGGGAAAAACCACTGACCTGGAAAATAGATCCAGGAGAGATAATTTAAAAATTATTGGACTACCTGAAAGCCTTGATCAAAGAAAGAACCTAGAAATCACCCTTCAAGAAATTCTCAAGGAAAATTGCCCTGATGTTTTAGATCCAGAGGGCAAAATAGAGGTTGAAAGAATCCACAGATCACCTCCTGAAAAAGATCCCAAAAAGAAAACTCCCAGGAATATTATAGCCAGGTTCCAAAATCCCCAGATGAAGGAGAAAATACTCCAAGTAGCCAGGAAGAAACAATTTCAATATTGTGGAAACACAATCAGAATAGCCCAGGACCTGGCAGCTTCTACACTGAGAGATCGAAGGGCATGGAATATGATATTCCAGAGGGCAAAAGAACTGGGAATGAACCCAAGTGTCACCTACCCAGCAAAACTGAGTATTTTGTTTCAGGGGAAAATATGGTCATTCAGTGGAATAGAGGACTTTAAGCATTCTTGAGGAAAAAACCAGAATTGAATAGAAAATTTGACATCCAGACACAAGAAGGAAGAGATGCCTGAGAAGGTAATCAGGGAAAAGAAATCAAAAGGAACTTATCAAAGTTGAACTATTTACATTCCTATATGGAAAAGCAATAACTGTGACTGATGATAACTTTCTCACTGTGAAAATAATGGAAGAAGGGTGTGTGATCATATGAATACATATGTGAATGCGTGTGTATATGGTTACAGTTATATATGGATAGAGGGCATAGGTTGAATTTGTTGGGAAGGGAGAATACTCAAGGGATGATACTATGAGGTGAGAGAGGAAAGTGGCAAGAGGAGATGGGGAGAGACAGGGTAGGGTAAACTATCTCATGTAGAAGAAGCAAGGGGAAGTGGTTGCAAGGGAGGGGGTGAATAGGAAGGCAAAAAAGGCAAAACCACATTCTCACTGAATTTGGTTCAGGGAGAGAATGAGACACATACTAAATGGGATATCTCAACCTACAGCAGAATAGGGGGAAGGGGGATGAGAGGAGGGATGATGGATGGGGGGGCATCCTTGGGGAGAGGGGATGTTGGAAGTACCCACTATAGAAGAGGGACAGGATCATGTAGGGAATGGACCAGGTGGGGGATGGGATGAGTGGGAGGGAATTATAAGCAGCCTTGTACAATATATCTACTATGATAATGTTTTGCATAACTAGACATCTACTACATATACTGAATTACTTATCTCCCCAGAGGGAATGGGTGATAAGGGAGGAAGGAAATGGATCTGAAATTCGAGGTCTTAAGATTAAATGTTTCAAATATATATAAATACTATTATTAATACTCTTTTGCTTGTAATAGGGAGATAAGATGTGCAGGCATTGGGACACAAAGATTCACCTTCCTCTAATGGAAAAGTCGGAGGGGGTATGGGAGAAGGTATGGGAGAGAGCAGATTGGAGGAAGTGATATCTTGTGGGACTGCTATTCTGGGAGGTTGGGTAGGGGAATAATGGGGGGAAAATGATTGTAACTCAAAATCTGGCGGAAATGAATGATGCAAAACAGAAGTTAATAAAACATTTGTTTAAAAAAA